>JAKRZM010000585.1:0-15591 GCA_036379175.1 Heliconius cydno galanthus
CTCAGTCAGTGAGGACAAGTCCTTTTATATATATAGATATATATATAGATAATAAGAGCTGCGAGTGTGGATTCGATTTTCAGTCTGGTCTGGCAAAACAAGGCTCGAGGTGATTTCTGCCAATCAACACAATGTCTGGAATTCCGGCGAAAAACGAATAATGGAGAATATTTTATATCATAAAATAATTAGTTACGCTCTTTGTTTCTTCACTGAAAAAAAATAACAAAACTGTGTAGGTATTTAGTAATAGCTTATTATAGTTAAAATACCAAAACTTATATATTAGTTAAACAGAAAGAAATAATTTTGACTTTAACGATAGTTTTACCTGTCAACCTAGGTTACTACAGTTTTCCAATACTGATCTAATTATTCATACATTAATTCAGACACACATACGTATATAAACATATTTTCATACAAATAACCAAAAAAGGCAAAAATTTCATCCAACTTTCGCGCAATTTATAGTGCAGCCGTGAAAAACAACCCCCACACTAGAGAAATAAATAAGCGTGCCGCATGAAGAAGATATATGGTGTGGCGAGGGAATACAATTCAGGATGGCAAAGGTCGTACCCGTTAGTATAAATGTAAGTAAATTTGAATAAAACATGGCCGGCGAGCGCGGGGCGCGTGTTTTTCTTTGTTTTAACATAATATTCGGTTATTTTGCTTCTTATATCCTCATATCTATAAAATCATGTTTTAATAATATATATAAGGCTGCTTAGGTTGAGTATGATTAGTATTTTAGGATCTTATATTGTAGTTAAAAGAAAATTTCAATTAATTTATGTATGAAGTAAGATATTATCCAAGAAGTATACAAAATTTAAAAATAAAAAAACTATATTTTAATGATAATATACAAGTCGCGATGACTTGCTTAGTTTTGAGAAATAGAAACAAGTGGTGATTTTGGTATTTATGTTCTAGCTAAACTCTAACTTTTTAATGCGGCTTAGCCCTAATCGTCAATTAGACACAAATAAAAGGTGTTGTGTGACATATGCCACGCTCTAAGTGCCCTAAGTAACTCTAACCGCAATCCAGGATTCTATCGTTCTATGCAACCCACTGCTTATAACGAACCAAGAACGTAATGTTATAATTGTAGTCTACATCCTATCTCGTGAAATAGACTAGAGTTCTTGAGATTAAAACGTTCAACCAAACAAACCTTCCAGCTATTTAATATTAATATAGATAATTCAATGTTTAGTAACATAAAATCTGTTTTATATATTAAAATATTATTTTACTCCATATATAACGAGAACGTCCATTTCTAAGAGCAGTCATAAAAGCTAACTTTCAGTTTTGTCCATAAAATTATCTCATTATGAACAAAACTCGCCCTTGCGGGGGAAGTTAGTCAATCTAGAGGGATGCCCGAAAGGGTGTTAAAACAAATGTCATATGTTTATGGGATTTTCGTGTTATGTTAATGCGGACCAACAGTTTGCAAGTTGGGGCGTGAGGTATTACCTAGATTAAAATATTTTCTATATAGATAAAAGAATTGTAAATGTATTTTTTTTTCTCTTGTGAAATTATGTGCTTTATTGTCTGTTGAAAATATAAATGTAATAATTATGAAGACAACGATTTAATTAAGGGACGGATACGAAAAAAAAAATAAACTAGTAGCACCTACAATAAGTACGTATAATAAACTCTACAGTTTTACAATAATGAATAATACATACATAACCAAAAATATTATTTAAAACAAAAAACAAAACAAAAACTCTCCAACCAAAAACAACAAAATGTTAATAAGTAAGTAAATTTCAATCTCCAATCACAACAATCGAGCGCATTAGACGCAAACCGAGTTAGCGGGCGCGGTCGGCGGTCACCCCAGACCTAAACGCTAACGCTAACCCGATGAGGCATAATTTGCGACCAATTAGAATAATGGTCCAACCGTGATGTATGCACGACGTGCTCGGCTAGAGCCTGTGGAGCTGTTGATGGGTTAAGTTTTATTGTATTCTCTGTTCTCTCTGTTCTCTCTGTGCTGCAAAAGTTTTCAATTTTATATGAAGATCTAACACATTGAGTGTACTGGCATAATATAGAGTTAATTGTTGAATGTAGAGATAAATTTTACATGAAAATTTATTAAGTATATAAATTTCGTGCTTTGATTATTAATCTTGTATCTGTATTTAATTTTTATTGTTTAATAATTGTTTAACAAAGAGCAAATCATAATGTAAAAAATGATATCTATAAATAAGTAAATTTCCTTTCTTCTTATTGTGGCCAGGTTTCATATGCGCATAAACAAGAAATTTGAAGAAATTTTGGTATATTCATATTGATTGCTGGATGACGATTAATATTCCGGTAGTAAGTAAAAAGCTTTTTGCTCACAATTTGAGACATCTCAAATTTTAGAATTCATATAAAAATACTAAAATAAACTGAAAATAAATATAATAACTAAGCATATACCTAAATTAACCGCCATTAACATATATTACCCCATCTTAAATGAACAATAATCTCCACAGTTTCCGCAGTTCGTTAATAAATGTTCGGTAGTGTTTGTCCGGTGGCAGGACGTCAATGTCGCGATTGTACTGGTGTCTATTTACGAGTATGTAGAGTGCGGTGAATATAGTATCGGCGCGCGACGTGTCTGGCAGTCACCTTATAATTCAATTATTGGAAATAGTTCTTAGCCAAAATTTGTGAATTATTGTATTTTATATATAAAATATTATAGTTATTTCTGTTTTTAATTTGAAAACCTTTTTTTTAAAGTTAAACCTCATTATTTCGATTTGATTATTATTCGTTGTTAAAGGACTTCTTAATTGCCTACATAAAAGTAAAAACACGAAAAATATATAAAAATAAACTGAATTTGTTTACTTTGTCGTGTCTCTGTCGTCACAATTTATACATTTTAACTTAAATGAACTAAATTAACTTATTAATAATATACGATTCATTGAGAAAAATACGATGCACCTCCAAAGCGTCTAACTATAAATAAATATAATATATTCCAACATAATAATAATATCTACATATTAAACTATTATATTATATAATAAACGTTTGTATAGAATTCTAACATGAACAATAATTATCTTCCCACTAATATATGTAATGAATCGATCGACCGGACAGTACAATAATAGATATGAATTGCGTGTTAATTTATTGAGACGTGTTCAACTGTTCCTGTGGGAAATTGGTTAAGGCATTGTCGCTACATTTATCGTTTATGCCATTATAATGTTGTTAATTCATTATTATATCATTAAAACTTATTTAAATTAGACTATACAGAAGTCTAGAAGACAGACTTAGTACTCTTGAACAGCAAACATGATGCGTCGTCATTATTTATTATAAAATTATTAAAATAATTTATTTACCTTTTCACATATCACCTAATATCAATATATCTTCATATATATATATATATATATCAGTTAAAATGCCTTCCATAAATTCATAGAATATTTTATATGAATCTGTATAATCTATATATAAATATATTTAGCCCAAAATCTCAGCATAATAAGAAATGTTGCAGGTACATTTAACATTGTTTGGCACGTTGGTACTCGTATGTGAAAAAGAGCAAACCCTTGTCAATCTCCAGCTAATTTATGCGCACATTTGTTTAACCAAAAAACGTTTAAGCTCGCCGATTTACGACCACTGTCCTAACTTTTCGGATCTCTCCTTCTTGCTAGCATTATCAAGATAAAAACATTATAATATAATATGGTTTTACATAAATACTGATGGTGTATATAAATAAATGCATGAAAATAATTATATGATAAGTAAGTACTTATAAAATGTTACTTCACATTTGGGCTATTAAATCAAAAAATGTAAATGCCAAATAATAATTAATCATAAAAATCCTTTTATATTTTAAAGTTGTATGGGAGAAACAGTAGGGTAGGCGGAAAAACTTAGTGTTAATATACCCTACTTGTAAAAAAAATGTCATTATATCACTAAACATAATTTATTCGTCATGTAGTGAGTACTTATAAAATACGACAATTTCAAAATGGACGCGAGACTATTTATATAGATGAGTATTGGCTGCAATTAACATGATACGTTTAATTACCCACGCATAAATTTGTACGTTGTATTGAGTGTTTTTGTACGAAACGTAGATACGCGAAACTGGTGTATAAGTTCAAAAATGTAAAGTAACTATTATAAAATGAAATTAATAAATAGTAAATTATTACATTATAGTCAAGTAAATAGTATTCTAGAAAGTAAAATCTTATAAGACAACTCGATCTTAAGATCAATATTATATGCTTAAAATATTTACATAGCACTATGTCACTGTAATATAGTGAAGTTTTTTTTGCAGTTCCACGCTGTATCCCACAAGTAGTAGAATAGGCAGAGTCTTGTCGCCGAATTTTGGAGGTATTGTGTGGTGAGTGGCGGTACTCAACGCCGCGGTTTCCCTCGATACCAGCGCGAAGCAATCAAAATCTTAAATATTTGATTTCTTCGTGCGAGAACCTACAACCTATGCAAACACTTGAGCCCTGCGCGACGAATGGCTTAATGAATTTATTCTATTAGATATTATAAATTTTATAGCCAGTACTAAGCCATAGTCACCTACATTCTCCTACCTTTTAGTGACTCCATGACATTACTGGTCATAAATATCAGCGACAAATTCCCGCCAATCGCGACAATATGCATCCCATTTGTTCGGAATTCGCGAATAAATAATAACTGAACGAGAGTTATTATCATCATTGAGTATACAATAATAAACAAAATTAGCACAATTTTACTGCAAGCAAGGAAAAATAAAAATTCAACTAAACCATTAAAAATATGTTAGTTCAATTTGAACCTAGGATCAAAGTAGATGCTGAAAACTAAAATTTAATATTTCTTTTAGCTTCATGCTGTATCCAGCATATATCAGGGTAGGCAGAGGGAACCTAGTGTTAAGATACTCCGTTCCCACTCACTGTCCAGTTTTAGATAGTTTTCGCGTTTTTTACACTTTCGTCCGTTCGTTTAACGTGGCTCCATCTCAAGTTTATCAATTTATTAACTACATAAACAATTTTCATCAGCTTTATAATAATAAAAACGTTTATTAGTATTGTGTACACTAATATTATAAAACGGATAATATAAAAATATATATTTTTTAAAAAACTATCCTTTGTCCTTATAGAGAACAGAATATAATATAATCTTTCATATGTAGTATAAAATTTTATTATAATCGGTTGAGTAGTTTTGGCGTGAACGTCACAAACAAACTTACATTCACATTTATAATATGAGTATGATTTATAAAAAAACCGTTTAAAAAACATCTACAATTTGACGATATGGATAAGGATGTAAAGTGGTGATAAAAATAAAATTAAAAACATATAAAAACATTTAAGAAAAAACACCAGTAAACATTCCATAACGATTTACACACATATGTACATATACGAACATAATTATTAGAAGAGTTTGGAATGAAAACCATTGAAATGAAAATAATACAAGCGAAAGCGGTTCATTTGCGCAAAATTACCTACTTAACGAGGGAAATTCAGGTGCTTTGTATCATTATAACCGAATATTAAACGTAATATCTCCCGCAGGACCACCAAAACTATGGATAGTTGGTTAATATGTGAATTTTACCAATAATAGCGCCTCATTGACCATCCCTGGACTATGGCCGATTTGACAATAAATGTGCTAAATTGAAATGTTTCACGCTTCATTAAAAAGGTCCCACGACTAATTTTAAAATGTAGTTACCTAAATCCGGATACAATGGGTTTGGAATTAAAATAATTCAATTTGGTAATTGTCAGTAGATTGACTAGTTACCTATATGAAATTAGCTAATGCATGTTAGTTTTCGTATAATATTAATTAGATTCATAATTTTTTAGTATTTTCATATTCTCGATCTGGGAATAAGGCAAAGCGTGGGGTTAAGTTCCGCCACTCAACAATGCGCACGACGCAATGCGTCGAGAATTCAGTGGAAAAAAAAGTGAAACTGAAAAAAAACACTGTCTATAAATGTCGTAAACAATATAATAATGCACATAGTGTTATTATTATAATATTAGGAAGATAAAATTTTTATTACGACACAAACTTGTACAATCAGAGTACCTACTATGCTTTTAGTAATTTTTTTATAATTGTTGTTTTTATTATAGAGAGTTTATATTAAGCATGTTTACTTCGCTCACGGTAATGTTACGTCTTCTCATTGTTGAAAAATATATGAATCACTCACAAACTAACATATTTATAAGCCTGTCTTCCGTCATCCATTATCAGTCACTTTCTATTTTTGTAAAATAGAAAGATAAAGCAAATTATACAGATGTCAGCAGTCTCATTTTGTAAAGCGTGAGCGTGAATTGTGATTAAAATTTACTTATTAATTATCAGCTTCACGCTTTATCCCGCACACAACAGAGTAGGCAGAGGGAACTTAGTGTTAAGACACTCTGTTCCCCACTTTCTGCCAAATTCTGAAGGCATTGCGTATTGAGTGGCAGAAGTCAAATGGAAATATAAATATTTTAGTTCCCCGAGTGGGGATCGAACCCACAACCGTCGCGTTACAATCACACCCTTATGCCGCTGCGCCACGACGGCCTTATTAATTATAATTGTATATAAATCAAAACATTTTGAAATATACGATAGTAAAAATTTCATATACGTACATATTAACTTATTACATGAGAGATATTTCTCAGACAGTCGAAATATAATTCCGGAGACAGTTTCAAATGAAAATTTTCAACTGAATGCCTTCAGGGACCGCTGGTACCAGTCTGAGGCTTTCGCAATATTGGACATCTAGATTAGATTAATGTTTTGCAATCCAGTAACTAAATGTCTACAAAGTTGCTTAGGATTTAAATCCTTCAAGAAAATCAAAGGACTTAATATAAAATAAATACTCTTTTTATTATTTGCATGAGTAAATAAATCTACTTTATCTATAATAATTTTAATATTTTGTATAAAAACTAATAATATACAAAATGCTACACACGAAAAAGTAAAAATTTTCATAGTACATATAATTTAAATCCACAATCATCGCTCTTCTTAGCCTTAGTTTACCCTGTTCCTGCCATAAACCAACTTACACTTGTATAGTATGTAAATAATATAAACAAAAAAATAATCACTTAAAAAACCAACGCAACAAAATGTTAACAGTGAAAATTATTCATGAAGCAATGTTAGTCAATGAGGCGAACAAAATTCCTGCACAACTTACTCCTGAATTTTTAAGGGTCCCGATGTCTCGCCAGCCTGAAATTCATTACTGTGCCACGGAAAAACCATTTCATTGTTTAAGCAGAAAATCACAATAAACTACCTCTTGTAATGGTCCTTACATTTTATGAAGAGGGAGATTTGTATACTATATTTACATTGTGCTAAATTTTCTTTTAGACATTGTGTCTATTATAGCTTACGTTAAATTTTATGAGTCCAATGTGGCGTAGGAGCACAAGGGTATGACGTGACGGTTGTGGGTTCGATCTTCACTCGAGGGAATTAATTATTATTTCTTAATTTTTTAATTTCTTCTCTCTGGCACCAATGCAAAAACCCGTTGCAGAGTTCCGCCACTTAACTCGCAATGCTTCGAAAAATTCCGCGAAAAGTGGGGAAGGGAGTATCACGCAGTATCACAGTGTAGATATATGCTACCTTTCAAAAAAAAGCTAAAATTCACGAGATATTTTCCATAATAATAATATATATGGCAAAAATAATCTAATCTGAAACTTATATTCTTATGAACACACTCGTATATTTCAAATGCCCATCGAACATCAATAATACCACGTAAGGAAGTTTCCCTTTATTAGTGAAGCCAACAACTATAACCAATCTAATTTCTTGTTGGATCATATCCTGGGGGAAGGTATGAGCATCAAAGTTGTCACTAACACAATTAGTGGGAGGAATTAGTTTCGGTCAGCTTCGCCTTTACCTGACCACTTTGGGGGTTATTCATTTAGTATTTATTATTCATTTTATATTTTAAATATTCATATTACTTTAAAATTGTGTAATTGATATGAAAATTAATTTATTTTTAACGAATTCTTAAGCTTTGTTTTAAATATACTTTAGTATTGGATAAAAAAATCCTTCATCAACAAATCATTCTTTTATACATAGGATAATAATTACATATACAAATTTAAATAATGAGAATATTATATAATAAGTTTAATAATTTAAAGCCAGTTATGGCGCAGGGGCCCAAGTGTGCGATTATAAACGCGACATGTTGTAGGTTCGCTTCCCACTAGAGGAAATAAAATATTTTGTATTTGATATTCTTGTTCTGGTAAAGACGCAAAGCTAATCTTGGGAACTACTGGTTCGACCTGAAAAAATATTTTTGTCTTGTTTATTGCATTTATCGAGGAAGTCTACAGGCTAGTATTCGAGTTTCGTCAGGCTTAGAATGAGTCATAAATCGTATAACTTTTAATTCTTTTCTATTTGAGCACGCGTGTGAAGCCAAAGTTAAAAACTAGTTTATAATATATACGTTTACTTAGAGAACGTAGACTGTATACAATTTTTCCCAATGCTAGCAAGTCTAGAATCTCTTTAACCTACTGGAGACATATGAAAATAAAAACTTGAAAAATTTGTAGAGATTCAGTAGATATCTTACATATTCATTTGCATACATATATTGCTACATTAGAGCATCTCTGGAGACGGCCGTATTCATCCGGTAGCCAGTAACTACATGCTTGTTAACTCGTCTCATATATTATGAAGTTATGTCAAATGTATCCCGCTCTAAAGTTATACAGCGTGTTTCAAGAGGGAAATTTGAAATGGAACAAATATATATTTTTTTGTCTTTTTTAGCTTAGCTTTCATTGTTTTTTTCAAAATATATTATGTACTAGTTCTTCGTGTTTGTCGTGATTTATTTTTTCAAGAGAAAAATGTTTTGCAGTTTATACAATCTACTAAGTCAATAATCAAAATTATAGCTTCAGTTTCAAACAGTCAATATTTAGACAACTAGATCTGGATTTTTATTGCATTTCTATAGCTTTAATTGCAGAAATCATAATTTTAAAACGACAAAATTAAAGTAAAAAGTAATTTTTACATACTTAAGACGTTTATAAGTTGAATTTTCGGACATTCCTTTAAATTTAAAATATATTAGTTTCTAAACACCCTATTGACAGAGGGTGGTTAGAAGAGGTAAAATAAAGGCTCGCCAAATGTCGTCGTCGCGACCTCTGGGAGTTTGCCCACGGTTACTTATTTAACTTGATGTGAGTAGATAGTGAACTATCTAGGTCCAATATTTGCATGTCCTTATAGGGTAACTAAATCATGTTTCTACATTGGACTGTGATTTTTGTTTTAAGCCGGCATGAATATATAAAAATAGCTTATTTCAGATATTTGAGGAGGAAATAGTGTTTGAGTTGGAAGATGCAGAATATAAGAGGTAGTAAAAAGAGATACCTAATAGGCCCTAAGTAGTAAGCCACACTAGAACTAATTTTGGCTAAATTAACTTAGTTTTAAAAAAAAAATTATCGTGTAATTAACATAACTGACCTACCTTATAAGTTTTAATTATGAAAACTTAATTGAAATTATCACTTATTTCTTATATAAGATATGATTAATTAAGTTACTTAAATTATATTTCAGCTTCTCGTTTTTTCTAAATTTTTCATAAAGATTACCGTTTATTATAGATACTAAAGAATATATAGGTAGGTACCTTTATTACCTGAAGGCAAGGTAAGTGGGGAGGAAAAGAATAATCTGTCAAAATAAATTAAGCACAAAGCCGTCGGGCGGTGAGTCGTCACGCCGTTGTCAAATATTTACACCGCGGGTAACCGACGTTACGGATGATAACGAACTGAAAACGTATGGATTTAGTGTGGTACAGAAATTTAAATTTATATTAAACCATTGAATTAAATGTAAATTATACAATGGTATTTTAATTTTGAAATGAATACTGGTTAATTATTCTAATTGAGGTAATTTAAAAAATCTATACTATCTACAGGGTGAGTCATATTGAACTTTCCGAATTCAATAAGGTGTGTATTAAAAACAAAGCGACATGCAGTAAAAATTATTTTATTGTTTGAAAGCACATNATTTAAATTTATATTAAACCATTGAATTAAATGTAAATTATACAATGGTATTTTAATTTTAAAATGAATCGTGGTTAATTATTCTAATTCAAAGTGATTTCTTTACTATATTATATACTATATTTTAAAGATATTATATAAAAGTGACTGAAATTTAATTATCTATTTAGTTCGTTTTCTAAAATCTATTATAAATTATAAAATTAAGATAAATGTAACTTTTAATATACAGCAAATCTTATCACACCTTAAAGGTATAAAAAAATTATGAAACATTTTATTTTAAATATTCGCAAACATTGATATTGAACCGTATCATAAGAGTTTCAAATCTCATGTGACCAGAAGCTAACAATCCATCATCGTCCACGTCGGCTACCGGAATAATGCCCTTACAGAATAACAAATAAAGAAAAGGACCGAAACCGCATTAAAATGTATAAATAATAACGTGACTTCTTTCCATGATTTTGCAATTTGGAAGATGTAGCTTTATATTTCATTCATTATATTTTTTGTAAGACTAGCCGTGGCTCAGGGGTACAAGTGTGCACAATCAGCGACAGGAGTGTGTTCGATTTCCATTTGAGAAAATGAAATATTTATTTCAGAGAAAAGCGAGAAACACAAGCGTTTAAATGGAATGTCCTAACACTAGATCCCCAGATTCCCTCTGCCTAAAATAAGCTGGTAGGAAGTGGCAATCTGGGAACCTATGCTATTGTATTCTGAATAGCATGAAGTGAAAAGCGACAAAATAAAAAAACATAAATATATTAGTACATCGCTTTGAAGCGATTACAAATTATAAATTAGAAACTTCATATGCATTAGTTGAAAAATCATTTCGCTGTAAACGTCATTGTGAAATATTCACAAAATCCAATGTAAATCCAAGTCCCTGAGGCTGGAGGAGAATTAAGTGTCTCCATCCGTAAGATGTTTTGTTATGTTCCTGCGCGTGCACTTTATATTCATTAATTCCGTTCGGAATGAGTGCGCACTCTTCCGCTTCGCTGGCGTGTGGTTTGAGTGCGGTATTGTTTAGACACTCGTATCATATCACTTTGCATGATTTAGATTTAACTTTCTAAATTAGGATTTTATCGTTATTACCTGTGAGAATTTAATATTTTTTTTTATATTTTCTATATAAAAAATCTATTTTATTATTGGAAGATCATTAAAAATCTACTTTATATAACAGATTTGGCGCGATAAGTATTTTGTTGTTCATTTACTTTAAATAACACGATGATTTTTTTTTGTTTGATGACTTACAAATCATTAGCTATCACTATTATTATAGTGCCACATATAACAAAAAATAACAAAAATATATACATATATCAAATAAAATATCTAATATATTTTCATAAACATAATTAAATTAGAAAAAAACATATATTGGCAATATTCATATGAAGAAGGAACTCTTTAACAAGCTTCCACAACCCGCTAAGGCAACGGAACGCGTAGCCGAAGCAAAAAATTAAGAGTTCTGTCGCGCGGCCTCCGGGGAAATTCGACCAATCACGGCTGCAGAATTGCTCATCGTATCGTCTACGCTCACACTAGGACACCTTCAGTTTTTATTTTTTTCTTAAATGTAACAAATATTATGTTTTAAAAAACAAATTTAGGATATAATCCGATTTGTATTAATGTAACGATGTTGGGACTTTAAAGCTTTGAATTTGAGCTGAAATCTCACTGAAAAATTGTTTTTATTTTATAACCGGCTCCTTTTTAGTATTTAATAACTTGTAACGTAGGTTTTATTACTATATCGTACAAGTTGTCTTTTGATCAATTCAGGAAGAAAGTTCTAATTATATAACTAAGTATCTAATCTTACGAAATATATAAAAGAAAAAATATATGAGCTGAACAAAATAAGACAAAAATATAGTATATTTCTTTCGTTTATACTTTTATTATTTATATTTCCAGTCTCCCAGTGTGTAAGTGTTCATCTACAGCGCGATTTATCTCGCACGCTTTCCCCAATTTCGCTCAGAGGTTATGACGTGCGCTTACACTTACAAGCTGCAATTTATATCAATATTGTTCATGGTTACATCCTGTATACTATATTGTGTTATTTTATGATATTAAGTTTATAACAATCGATTTTTTTAAGGTATGATAATAACGTCTAGGTACTTTATAAACGCAAAAAAATATATAAATGTGCGAGAAATTAGCTTTTTTTAGTACAAAATCGCATTGAATCAAATTTAAATAACTATATTATAAATATTACATTTCTTAGCTTAACGTGTGTGTGTGTTCCAAACGTGTAGATATAATAACAGCTAATCAAATTAATTTAATTCTTCTAGAAATAAAGCTAAATAAGCTGTTATAAGTTAATAAGTTATTGGTGATATTTGCACATTTTAGTCCGAATAAAATTAATTGAAATGAACAAAATACAGAAAAAATATATTTTAAGAATCTTACATACAAATACTTAACACTTAAATATATAATAATTGAAGACAACAATACAAAAAATCAATGCAATTTCCATATAATTTACATTACAATAATTAAAACTCGGCGCTGTCAAAACATCAATAACACCGTCCCACAGGACAGAAGACTTCGATAAACAGACGTGAAAGCTTTTAGCATTACCGTTCATTCATTCTCAGTATTTCTTTGTCGTCCCCGCCACAACCAACCACCGCCACCGTTTGAAACGCCCACCAAACGCAAAGAAAAATAAAGATTGGGATCTTTGTGAAATTTAAATCCCATGAGGATGACTTTATAAAGATTCTTTCTGCTGCAAAATTACTGATTGATTATGCACTCCCGTCGCGCTTTGCGTGTGGCGATGTGGGAAACAATGTACGTAGTTTTGGTAGGTACATGTCATATTTGTGTATTTTGACGGCTCAAATTATGAGAATTCTTTGTGTCGGTTTGACAGTGAAATTTGATTGAGTAAAACGGTATGTATTAAAAGTTTGAAGCTTTCGAAAAAGTATTTCACATACTACGATAGGGGCGGCGACTACACTAGATTGAAGATTTAATTATATCTCTTAAAAATGTTACAAAATTAAATAATAATGATATGGCAAAAAAAGAATAGACCTGTAAAGGAAGAAAAGAGAGAAATGTCTGTAAAGTTATCCAATTTTAAATTAAAAAGAAATAAAGGACAAAACAGACTGATATAATATAATTCTTTATTATATAGCCTATTCTATTATATTAATTTTACAAATATCACAAAACAACAAGAGGAAATAACCTATTTACAATTCAAAATATTAAAACAACATAATATCACATCAACTTGCAAATAAATAAGATACGCAAACTAATTAACGAGTGACCCTTTTCATATTATACCGTCTATGACACGCTACAAGACATCGGGCTGACCCCACAAGATGGCGACCACAGATAACCCCAACTGTCCTGCTATAGACTGATAAAACAGTAAAAGCCAAATGTTGACCTACGACCCTTTAAAATCCTATTGGGAATCTCGGGATATTATATTTAATTTAGTATCATTAAAGGTCTGTTCTAATGTTTTGTTGCTATGGTTTAATTTTCATATTTTCTTGACAATATTTTTGGTCGAAATTAATTAAAATAGTTTAGAAATATGGTATTAAGTTAATTTTTAGTAAGAACATTCAAAGTGTAGGTTGTAGAAGTAAGTAAATAAGATTTTTTTTGTAACTGACCGATGTGTACTCGTAGTATAAAATATTTTTTAAATGGCCTGAATTGTGTCAACTTTAAGTATAAAAAGGTTTTTGTAGCATTCTATGTGACTAAAAAAAATTACTTGACCTTGTGATAATGATCTTTTTTGATCTACAATCTGTATTGTATACACTTCATGCTTTATCTTGCTAAGATCGGAATAAACTAAGGGAATCTAGTGTAAGATATTGCATTCTCCAATTTTTGAGATATTTTTGTCTTGTAACGTTTAATCGTAACAAAATTATAATTTAACTTTATGTAAATGATTTAGTATTTTATTAAGTAATAAAATTTACATTATCAATGTAAAATGCAAGCACATTCAAAATTGAAATTATGTACGTACCTTAAACGCAACATAAGAGAAAACACTATACTAGTTTATCTATAAAGATTTATATCACCCACCACGCGAGCTAGCCAATTAAAAACCGAAAATCGTAGCGACAACTGTTTGTCTTGTTAGCAATATTTTTAATTGAGACAGACCCCGTGTTGCCAAACAATAGTTAAAATGACAATTTTACAAAGAACCCCATACATTGAACTGATTTTGTAATTTAGGGTGAGCTTGGAAGTTGAATGGGTTCTAGGGGTCAAGTTAGAGTGGTTGAGTCCGGGGCGAATGTTTACTTAAACCGGGCAAATAATTAAAAATGTTCATTGGTTTTGTCAACAGTACGTACGTATAGCGGGGTTCATTATTGTTTGCACCACTTCCAATGCGTTGTGGCTTCGAGTTTATTGGTTCTTGTTTTGATATATTAATATTTGCTTCTGGTTCTTGTATTGATTAAGAGCGTAATAGAGGGGTTGTGAACAGATTTTTAGAATAGTTTTTTCTTTACAATAGAGGCATAAGATATTTGAATTTTTATGATACTTGTAGATTTTACACAGAATATTTGTGATCAATTCAAAAGTATAGGTATATATTTACTTTGAACCATCCGTTAAATTCGGTTTAAATATATATTATAATGAGATGAGAATATATTTACCCTACATATACTTATATTATAATATATATCTCTTATATATCATACCTCTTGCTCTTAAAAAAATAAGAAAATCATTTAATACAAAAAGAAGTTAATAAACCTTTAATGTAACCGATTTCTTTTTCTTTTAACCGGGGTTTCTTCAGAGACCCATTTCCTTATTAGGAGTATTTATTTTGTCCGGGACCGGGTCATTATCCGGGTGACATGCGATGCGTGAAATTATTTCGTACTTTACACAATTCAGGATGAAGGAGAGTGCGTATGGTCTCTGAGCTAGCGTGGATAGCATGGTAAAGATACGCCAATTCATAGTTTTTTTTTGTTTAGAAGTTTATATGTAATAGTTACTATCTAATATTCTATCCTGTAACTTATTTCTTACGCGGCGTTGAGTTTCGCTACCAAATAGGTACATAATGTCTCGAATTCGTTTGATAAACGAAAAAAATAGTGTTTTTTTATGTCACTTTTATCCGAAATTCAGTATATACTTAGAATAGAATAGAATAGAATAGAATATACTTTATTGCACACATAAAAGAAATATATAGAAAGAACAACACAAATAAAATTTAAAGAAAAACACGTATGCAAAGGCGGTCTTATTGCTTTAAGCAATCTCCACCAGACAACCTTTGAAACAT
>JAKRZM010000585.1:19797-50321 GCA_036379175.1 Heliconius cydno galanthus
TAACTCCTATGCAAAATTTGAGATACCTAGCACATGTAGTTTCTGAGATTTCGTGATGAGTGAGTGACCTTTCGATTTTATATATATAGATTAATAATGGTATGTAAAAAATATAAATTTTAAAGTTATTAAATCTAATTAAGCTTCTTAAAATCGTTAAACTTCATTATTATTATTTGAGGCTCGAGTTTAGCTCGTAAGACACTACATTCTACTTGTTTAAAAATAGAGAGTTAGCACCTATTATTTATGTTATTCCAAAAATAAATCTAAAATACCTAACGAAAACTTTGCCATTTTTCATCTCCCAAATAGTATTTAAGTGAAAAACAAATGCGATTTCCTTGTCAAAACTACAGAACACTATTCTAGGGTGTCGTATAAACCCGCATCGTTTACTTTAAAGTTGGGCGTCGACTTAAAAGTGCTAAGCCGTGTTGAGACCGTCTATTCCCGCAACGGACTTATCCATCAATATCTTTTGCATACGAGCGAGGTATTGTTATAGATTGTATACCTAAGTATATATTTATATAAGGGAAAATGAAAAGCTTTTATAGTTCCTACTTATTAGTGTCTATTAAAATGAAGCCCGTCATGGCGCAGGGGCACAAGTGTAAACGCGACAGGTTGTGGGTTCGCATCACTCTAGATTAAATGGATCTCAACTTTCTCTGGTTTTGAGGTAAAAGCGCGGCGTTGATTTACGCCACTCAACACGAAATACTTCCAGAAATCGAGGAAACATGGGGAACGGAGTGTTTTAATACTAAGTTTCCTCTGCCTTTCTCGCTGATTGCGAGATACAGCGTGAGGCGTGTAAAAAATCTATGAAAATTAAAATAGCGGATAAGTGCGCTCCAGAAATGTATCTATCTACAATTTTGTAAAAATAACCTTTTTACATTTTATTTTATTTTTTAACTTTATATATGTACTGTTATGTTTTAAAGGATATTTTCTATGATTAGCATCTGCCAGTCCAAGAATCCCACATAACGCACTCGTGTCCTCATGCGGGCGATGTACCCGTGGGACGGTTCCTTCACGACAAAAAATGATGTTCCAGACCTAGTTCTACTAACAACACTGCCAAGTATTCCTTTCAAGTAACATGGATACCTATACTTTTTTGTTTTTAAGCATAAAATAGCACAATGCAGGATAATCCATTCATTATAGGAAACTTTGTACAAGTCAATTTTGTCTATACGCAAGAATATCCCAGTATCCAGTATGTTTTAATAAGGCACGCTATATTCACACCTCCAATCAGATATAACACTTAGGCAGTTCGCACACGATTGCTAGCTGTAACCTTCATATCCAATTTTCTATTCAATCAGCGTCACAATACCTCGGGGATGGTTTTATTAACAAACGAACAGTCCAAATAAAGCGGCAATTACGTCACCTACAAACGACATTCAAAATTACCTATTGCCAACATTTTTTTTCATTCAACTCCCTGTAGGCAACCAAAACTGAGTGGGCGTGGTCAAATTTGTGTAGAATCCACCCATTGGCCGCCAAGAACACACCCACTGTTGTAACAAAAAGGAATGATTCAATACACGGAGTTAGTCCCAAAACACCGCTAGAGGTAGAGCCTTGAGAATTTCTCTTTCCCTTTCTCAAGTAGCTGCCAGCGTTACAGGGCGGTGCGCACAGAATTCGGGTTTGCGTCGAGGTCCCAGGAGATGGTACAGCGCCATCTGTTGGTCGACGGCGGAACTATGTCGGTTAGATCTTGGCAAGATGGCGTCGTCGTCTCTAGTGAGGATTCTATGTAACTTCTGAAAAGTTTTGAAAACTTCCGACAATCTGACGAAAGTATTGAAATTAAACTGTGGGTGGTAGTTGTTTTATTTTATTGAGAGGTTTTATATATTTTTGTCACCTTTAGGTGGTAACTTTACAAGGAAGTTAGAATAAATAAATGGAGTTAGAATAAATTTACTTGTAAATTAATTTATCAAAAGCCGCTAGTAACTTGGAATAAAAAAAATATTTTTATTCATTGTTTTTATTGTAGTCCATTAAAAATTTTTTTCAGTAAGTACGTAAGCTACTTAATAATTACATAGTCAGTAACTAAATCGCCTGCCCTTGTTGAGGGGCAATTTTAATTCAAAATATAATAAAATCAACGTTGATCTGCCTAAATATTCTTGATATATGCGATGATTACGGATTCAAAGAAACTCTCACTATTCTGGGAAAAAATAATGCACAAATAATTCTTGATTAATTCTTTTATAGGTTAGTTCGCTTTTTGTTCATATTTTTTTTTATTTTAAAAAAATAAATAAGACATCCTTAGTTAAAAATGGAAATTTATTATTAGATACATAGTTTTTTTTACATTTTCACTTACATGTACAACACAGTTTTTTTTACATAACAGTTTTTTTTCACGCTGTATCCCTCGTATAGCAGGGTAGGCAGAGGAAACCTAGGTTTAATACACTTCTTTCCACACTTTTTTTTTTTATTTAGAACCTGCTTACCTGTTTAAAACTAATTTTATTAAAAAAATTAAATTCCATAAAAACATATTTAAGACAAAGATACTCAAAATTGATATTCTCCAATCTTCGACAATACAAAGGACTGTCTTTAAAATATTGCCGCATGAAATCGATCTTTCGTAAGTAGCTTACCAATTTTATAGGGAGGTTTAGCCTTCTTAGGGTTTATCTTTTGATACACTTAGCTGTCGTGCTGATGTTAAATTAATTTTAAGGTTTATTTAATGTTTCGCTACAAAAATGTATTAAGTATTATTGTATAGGTAAGTATCGACATAGTTTCAGCAGAATTAATTATTTTTAAGATTTTAATAATTGTAGACTTTAAAAGAGTCGAACATATTATTAACATTTTTTAAGCATTTCTTATAACCGCTGCCCCTGACTGCTGAGTGTTAAATTACTTTACTACATATATCTAGAAAGTAAACGATGTCATTTCGACAAGGCAGGGATTTAATCATAAGATTACTACTGACTCAATTTTTCTTTATCTTAATGTAAAAAAATAAATAATAAGAATATCACCAATTATTAATAAGAATATCACCAATTATTAATAAGAATATTGCAATTTTTGAAAATAACTTTTTCGTAAATATAATTATTTCAAATAGCATAAAATTGCACATTGCACGTAGCAGGGTAGACAGAAGGAACCCAGAATTAACCGTTAGGATACTAGGATGTGGAGAAGCGAAATCGCCGCTCTTTCCTCGTTACCAGAGCGAGGGAATGAAAAAAATATTTATTTGCTTGAATGGGAATAGAACTCATAACTTGTCGCGCTTACACTCGCAAGCTTGTAACCCTAAAAAAATATATAATTGCTAAATTCAACAAGTACCTATATCCTATACATAAAATGGCATACTTACCAGCACAATATCGGTAATAGCTAATTAGTCGAATCCCATAATCGGTCAGGATAGGAATTGCCCAAGCGGGCCCTATTTGCGGCCGCGATTAGACCCATAAAACTCGATGCGATCTTGATAAGGGACGCGAAAATTGCTAACAAACGTATCTCCTGAGTGTACAGCCGCCTGCCTGGTGTCTACTTTGTCTTCATCTCGACTGTGTTTCAGAGAGGTATGCCTATGACGAAGGTTTCTTCAAATTTTTATTTAAGTTTCATAATAATAATTTTTTAGTGGGCAAAACGAGCCTTGAGTTAAGGCACTTCGCTACAAACTGTTCATCGAATTTTGGAGGCATTGCGTGTTGAGTGGTGGCAGTCAACGCCATAGTTTGCTTCGTTGCCAGAGTGAGGAAATGAAAATAACAAATATTTCATTTATCGGATGGGATTCGAACCCCCAACAATAGAGTCAATCCTACAAGCATGGCACTTACAGTAATATTTCTATCATTCTTTTGTAGGCCTCTTAAGTACTTCCAAGTAGTTAAATACATAGGTACATATAAAACTATAATTTTTACTAATACAAAACGACTCCTATCAAAATGACTATATAATCAGTATTACAAACTTCCCCCGTCCGTATTAGTTAACATTTAGACAGGATGAATTTCAAATTTTTGTAACTGTGCTTGATTTTTGAAACAAACTTTTGTCTGCAATTTGCGCTTCCAGAGGCGTGGGTTTAGAAATTTTCCGCCGCTGTAAATTTGCCAGTTTTATTAACGTCTATGCATATTCAAATAGTTTATCCTCATTCCCCGGATGAGCTATATTGGCTCACGCTGCAACACTCACAGATTTAGAAACAAACTTTAAACTTTTGTACTGTTTATAATTTTGCTATTTGACTATAGTGATTGTATATTCATTTGGTGCTTAATTAAATTATATTCGGGTATGGCTTATTTATAGGACAAAAATTATGGTAAAGTGAGAACCAGAAGGTTAAAAGCAAGCAATCAAATCAGCTTCACTCTGTATCCCGCATACAGCAGGGTAGGCAGAGGAACCTAGTGTTAAGACACTCCGTTCCTTACGTTCTGCCGAATTCTAGAGGCATTGCGTGTTCAGTGGTGGAACTTTACGCCGATCTTTGTTCGTTACCAGAGTGAGGAAGTTAAAAATATGTAACGTTTCATTTCCTCGAATCGACGACTGATGACTGGCCACGAATAAAATATATTTATAAGAATCAATAAATATAAATTCTAAACAAATGTAGAGCTACACTCTACATATATAATTCGTTAACTTCGCTTATAGCAAAGTTTAATCCGGTCTGTATGTCGCTCCGCGTTGGACGGACGCACAAAACAAACTGCTACAATTAAGCGCGTCCCGCTCCCCCCGCCCCGCGTCCGACAGAGTTCAACAGTTTTTCCTCGTAATTCTATTACATTATTAACTTACACCGTGTTAAAGAACACAGTGCCGTCACGTTATTTTTCTGTTCTTATCGATAATGCTCATGGTGGTTATTTAAATGCTAAATATGAAAAGCTCTGCTATGAATATGGGATTCAAAATATTAATGAAAATTGTAATAACATTTTAAAATAAAAAGCTTATTACAATATGACGTTATATTCATTTTTATATATTTTGAGCTTAGCAGAGTAGGTAGAGGTAACCTGTGAGGTTAGTTTTAAGATAGTCTGTCTCGATTAAGACACTTCCTTTCCTCGCTTGATGACGAATGCTGGAGGCATTGCGTGCAGGAAAAACGAGAAAATATACGTAAAGTTACTTTTGTAAGTCTTTGTTAAATGATAAGTCTATATCGTCCCTTATATAAAGACAAAAATGTTGAATATAATATAAGTTACAGAAAATTTTCAGGTTATAAATAAATACCTAACTTATTTATAAACTGAAAATTTTCTGTTCTGATAGAAAGGCCTAATTAACAGGTCGTTATGGTTTTTCTTATTTCAAAATGGAAAACATAATTATAGAAATATCAGGAAAAAAATATCGATATTCCAAGGACATCCCTCCCTGCCGTCCAGGTTTGCGGCGTCGTCGGCTGAGCAAAGATCGCGCTGAAAACTTTTAATACTTTAACTCGAATCTCACTCAATTTCGTTTAGCGCCGCGCGTTGACGCCCGCACCTCCACTCCGCCGAGATATCTCTTTGTAACTGTTTTATGACCGGAACTAAACAAGTTAACTGAGTGAACTTTGTACTTGTTATTATTTAATTGGTTGATTTTCACGGTTTTAATATTGTTTGTGGATTTTTTTTATTAATTATTATATTTTAAGAGTCTACGTTTTGAGGTTTTCAAGTTTTTCAAATTCTTAATATGGATTGGAAAATTGTTTTAAATTTAGTCGTTGTTAATATCTTAGTTCTTAAAACATTTAAGATTCTTGAGCTTGCCAAGTTTTTAAGCAATTTATTTAGCACAATATATTAAGTATAAAATAATTATAAAAATACGTATGATATTTTAAAATTTATTGATTTTTTTTTATATTTTCATATGAAACTTGTAACTTTTTTATTTTAGTATATAAACATTATCCAATTAATTCCTCAATATATTAACCAAAATATAACAAATAAAAAAAAGGACATTTAACAACATTAATTTAAACCAAGAACGCTTGCAAAAATAAAACAAAACGTAAAACGCGTAAGAAGTCCTTCAACGGGCGTGGGGTGTCGCGGGTGGGGCGGGCGGCGCGGGCGGGGGTGGTGGTCGACAATAGGTGTACAGATAACTTTCCTTCCATAGAGTCAATACCGACCCTAGGGAGTTTTACCCTCGAGGCTCGCCCGCTTGGGAAAACTAGACCCTACAATATAGAAAAGGACAAACTTATATGTCGCAGTGGAGTGTAAACGGTGCGTGTTTATACTTATATATTAATAATATATNTATCCCGCATACAGCAGGGTAGGCAGAGGAATCTAGTGTTAAGACACTCCGTTCCTTACCTTCTGCCGAATTCTATAGGCATTGTCTGTTGAGTGGTGGAACTTTACGCCGAGCTTTGTCTCGTTACCAGAGGAAGTTAAAAATATGTAACGTTTCATTTCCTCGAGTAGGAATCGAATCCACAACCTTTGCAGTCAGCGTTAAGGACTGGCTACGAATAAAATATATTAATGAATACAAATCCTAAACAAATGCAGAACTACATTCTACATACATATATAATTCGTTAACTTCGCTTATAGCTAAGTTTAATCCGGTCTGTATGTCGCTCCGCGTTGGACGGACGCACAAAACAAACTGCTACAATTAAGCGCGTCCCGCTCCCCCCCGCCCCGCGTCCGACAGAGTTCAACAGTTTTTCCTCGTAATTCTATTACATTATTAACTTACGCCGTGTTAAAGAACACAGTGCTGTCACGTTATATTTCTGTTCTTATCGATAATGCTCTTGGTGGTTATTTAAATGCTAAATATGAAAATCTGTTATGAATATGGGATTAAAAATATTAATGAAAATTGTAATAACATTTTAAATATCAAGCTTATTATAACATGATGTTAAATTCGTTTAGATATATTTTATGAGTTTTTACACTGTATCCAGCACATAGCAGGGTAAGTAGAGGTAACCTGGCTGTGAGACTACTGTAAAGATACTCCGTTCCGATTAAGACACTTCCGTTCCTCACTTGACGACGAATGCTGGATGCATTGGAAAAACGAGAAAATATAAACGTACGTTTGTTTTTGTTTGTTTGTTTAAACTTATATTTGTAAGTCTGTGTTATATGACAAGTACCCAATAAAAACCTATACCGTCCCTTAAATGAAGATAAAAAAATCTGTTCTGTTAGGAAGGCCTAAGTAACAGGTCTTTATGATTTTGTTTTATATCAACACAACATAATTATAAAAATATCAGAAGAAAATACATCGATATTCCAAGGACACCCCTGCCAACCAGGTTTGCGGCGTCGTCGGCTGAGCAAAGATCGCGCTGAAAACTTTTAATACTTTAACTCGAATCTCACTCAATTTCGTTTAGCGCCGCGCGTTGACGCCCGCACCCGAGATATCTCTTTGTAACTGTTTTATGACCGGAACTAAACAAGTTAACTGAGTGAACTTTGTACTTGTTATTATTTAATTGGTTGATTTTTACGGTTTTAATATTGTTTATGGATTTTTTTATTAATTATTATATTTTAAGAGTCTACGTTTTGAGGTTTTCAAGTTTTTCAAATTCTTAATATGGCTTGGATAATTGTTTTAAAATTTTTAAGCAACTTATTTAGCGCAATATATTAAGTAGGTATAAGATAATTACTTATGCTTGTAAAAATTTTTTTTAAAATAGATATGATTATTAGATTTCAATTATTTCTTTGAATGTTTGTGATTTGTGAATCTTTGAATGTTTTATAATTTTTACTTTATTACTTATTTTTTGTTTTAAATATTTTCATGAAATAGAAGTTTCTTCTAACTTTTTTTTTGTATTAAAACATTACTCAATTAATTCCTCAATATATTAACCAAAATATAACAAGTAAAAAAAAGACATTTAACAACATTAATTTAAACCAAGAACGCTTGCAAAAATAAAACAAAACGTAAAACGCGTAAGAAGTCCTTCAACGGGCGTGGGGTGTCGCGGGCGGGGCGGGCGGCGCGGGCGGGGGTGGTGGTCGACAATAGGTGTACAGATAACTTTCCTTCCATAGAGTCAATACCGACCCTAGGGAGTTTTACCCTCGAGGCTCGCCCGCTTGGGAAAACTAGACCCTACAATATAGAAAAGGACAAACTTATATGTCGCAGTGGAGTGTAAACGGTGCGTGTTTATACTTATATATTAATAATATATAAAGGAAAAATGCCGAGGACGTGTACGGAGTGATATGTTGCGACTGTTAGCGAGAGAGGGATGGATGACGTCAATTTGTCGTCTCGTGATGGCGTTTTATTTTGTTTCTGCGTTCACTATATTTTTTTTTTTGGGAGTGATCTATTTCTGTGTTTTGTTTTTAGTTTGAAGTTTAAAATGATAACCGAGTTGCGATTGTTCTATATAAAGTTTGTTCGGCTATTATCTTGTTCTAAAAATTTAATAGCTCAGGTATTATTTGATTTTTTTTTCTGTATTTTTCCTGAGAGTTTCATTTTTAATAATTAGTATCCACACGACAATAAAGGGAAAAAATAAGTTGCAGCACAGTTGCGGTGCACGCAATGATTATACGAAGATTTAATTTTCTCTTAAATTCCACTAAAGTGGATTTCAAGTTTCAGCAACAAACCAACACCGTAATTTTTTTTTGTCTATTTCGTAAAAAAACAAGAGATAAAATATAAATTAAATTTAGTTAATTAACTTTAAATAACTAACATTTCAAATTTCAACAACAAAATATACATTTTATCATTTTAACATAAACGATGGAAATTATGAAAAATATAATCCGCATCCGACTTTTTTTTATAAAAAAAAATCTAATCAGAAACTCGATACGCCCACACTTAATGCCATTTAAGGGCAGATGCACACCGGACGCTAATTTGGTAATGCCGCGACACGCGGGCGCCACGCGGCGCTGGGTTTGTGCGATTTGTTCACTTGACTTGTTTGGTAACGACAAATAGCTACTAGATAAATAAAAACTATAATCTTATTATTTTCGGTAAAGGAATTATAGAATGTCGAACATAAAAGTATTAAGTATATTACGTTTCTGAATTTAAGCTTAAAAAATTTACTGTGTACTTATTTGATACATAAATATAACATACATATTCAATTGTTTCTTTAAGATTTCAAGTATTTTTTTTAATAAATAAGATAAAAATGAAACATATGACAAATTGTTTGTTTCTTTCGTTCTTC
Source organism: Heliconius cydno galanthus (assembly GCA_036379175.1). Taxonomy (NCBI): domain Eukaryota; kingdom Metazoa; phylum Arthropoda; class Insecta; order Lepidoptera; family Nymphalidae; genus Heliconius; species Heliconius cydno. Next base: position 29,084 of record JAKRZM010000585.1, read on the forward strand.
GTCGTTCAAAAAAGATGCATAAAAAATTATCTTTATATTAAAACATCGACATTATTTTAAAAAAATACTAAAAAATGTTATTAAAAACATTAAAAAATTAATATATTGTATATATTAGAAATTATAATTCCCTATATAATATAAATATGGAAAGTTATTCGCTGATCGTATGACATCCGGACGGGCGCGTGCGCAGTCGCGTGCGCCGCACACGTCGACAAACGAGCGCTACTAAAGACTCATTTGGATTATTGTAGCGTAATCGGGTTACAACAAATTGGTATTGTCTGAAGTTAGAAGACAATTTCGTTAAAACATTTGTGTTTGCTGAATAAATACATTAAGGTAATTTAAAATATTTTTGATAATAATAATGTGTTACTTACCTTCAGTATATTTTATATGCTGAGATATTTCCGTGTTTTGAATACTTGGTAGAGAGTTTCACATGTTTCATTGAGGAGCAGTTTATGACGTTGTATTTTGTGTAATCAAAATTTAGATAATAACGATTATTATTATAATAGTCGTAAAGCCTGTGTGAGCCTTAGCGTAAGGTTTTCCCGGCATGTAGAAGGGTAAGAAGAGGTAACCTAGTGTTAAAACACTCCATTCTCTACTTCCCACCGCTAAATTAAGCCTACAATACATCCACCCTGGGATAGGCTTGTGCCATTGCGTCACGAAGCCCTCCGGAATTTAGAATTACCTATATTGTAAAAAGAAATACTCTCCGAAATGCACCCACAACTTTTATTATCATAATTAATTTATGTTTACAAAAAGAACTCTTAAACATCATACATTTTATGTTAATTTGGTCATTCAATATCCATTCTTTACAGTTAGGAGCAGCGATAAACCCATGCATTATCTGTCGCGAGCAACAATAGAAAATATTATCCATAAGGACAAAAATGGTAAGTATAATATTACAATTAGGGTGGCAACGGTAGCATGTGTGAAATCACAATAGCTTCGACTATTTAAGTTGATGTTTTGTTCGAATTACGCGTATGATGGATGGGTACTAGCGCCCAGTGTGCACGCACCCTTTTCTCAGATGACCCTAATAGGTAATTCTATCTTATCAATATTATTTTTTCAGAATCATAATTTTAAATGATTTTATCTTATCTTTATTTTATTTTATCTTGCCTTATCTTATTATATCGTCGTCACTTTGGATTAGGCTTTAGTAGAATAGATAGCTTTATTGATGTTCTCAACGTAATTAGATTAATTTATAAAATTATTATACACAAAATTATTATGTCACAGTTTGTTTATATCTATATTTTCGAAAAAAATATATAATAGTTCTCAATTTTATTCTTTCAAATTATTTAATAATTATCTAATCATTTAAAAATTCAAATCGGAGTTTTAAAATTTTGGAGATACCTTGTATTGATTTAATAGTCTTAGGAGCCATTAAAAATTATTAAGTCATATTCTTTCCTAAAATATATAAATAAACAATAACTAAAAATATTTCAATAAATAAATAAAACTTCCAAAGTTGTTTATGTAAGTTTTTTAATATCGTGTTTTGTGATATTTTGTCCTTAACGATTACAATGTACAAGTCTTATAAGATATACAAGTTGTGTTAAATAATATGTATAGCGGTATTTCATATTCAAGGAGGCAATTCATATACAGTTTCACTATCCGGTTTTGATTTTCAAAACTATATTCATTCCAACATTTTTTTCGTATACATTTACTTCGTCTCTAAGATATATTCAATTTTCCCCGTTTCGTTGTTAGATATTTCTTTTCGTACTTAGGTAATAAAAGATATGTATGGTTCCATGATATGATTGTTATTCAATATTTACGTTCAAATACAATTCACTTGTGTACAGAGAACATTTTTTTTGATGAAATTATATTATTCTAATCAATTCAAATTGAAGATTATTATTTTTACAATTTTATGTTATACTTACAATAAATATATCACAGATTGTACAAAAATGAAACACACATACGAAAGAACAATTTTATACATCGCCGGCCTTCTAGCCGAGTTGACCTTTTACAACCGTTAACTATAATAGAATATAAAAAAAAATGAAAAAATACTAAGGAATATAATGGAAAATTACTTTATTCTCTTGGCTTTTACTCGTATTTAAATATAATTTTAAAATGAAATAAAAAAGACAATTGTTAATACAACAAAAAAAAATCACCAATTTCAACCAACAATTGAGTTAGTTCTTGAATAATTTCCACAAATACAAAATAATAAATATAATTTCTATTATTTTTAACGATTATAAAAGATCCTATTCTCATATAAAGAGGAAACTTACATTACAATTTGAATCTAGCAACCAGCCTATGAATGTTTTAATAATGTTTATACTAATATTTACATTTGTAGTTTTACAACAATATGTAGATATATACACTATGTAACTTGCTCACATCGCTTTTACATAAATTATGTGAAAATAACAATTTGATTATGATATTTAGTGAGTAGGTATTTGTTTAATTATTATAATAGATATGTATAGAAATTAATAACAACAATGAATACATAATGGTGTTGAATTAAATTTTCAGTGTAGAAATATTCCATTAATATTTTTTTGTATGTTAACATAATAAATAATAACAACGTATTGGTTGGAATATATTTTGTCTCATTTTTAAAACACACACTTTTACACTATAATTTAAATTTATATCTATATTGAAATGTAATATTTATTGCAAATAACTACAAACATCAGTACATAAAACATTCTACACTAAAAACTTAACTTTACTAAACAATGTCCTTCAAACTAAACTAAACACAAAATAACAAAGAATATTGAATACATACATATATAGTATAAACTCTATATTATAACGACACTTAAGGAAATACACATTTTATGATAATATTGAAAGAAAATGTTACATAGAATACAAAAAATAACCTATTATAATAGATGTTTCTTTGACAATAATGGGTCAGTCGGTTCCTTTTTGGAACAATTTACACTTAACAATCTGCAATACCAAACATTACCAAATAAAGTAATAACTATGTAAATTTTTCATTGATTTAAACAAATAGTACTGAAAGCTCATTTCTTAGTATTTTCAATACATACTATGATGCAGACAGTTAAGTTTGTTTTAGTTGTTATTGAGAAATAATTGCGATGTTCTCTATGGAGAGCACACCATGGAAAATGGAATAGTATAGTTAAAAATGTTAAAGTCAAATGTCGTTATAAGAGTATATCCTGCAATAATAAATAAACACAAGTTTACTTGGAGGCGAGCGGCGCCGTCTGCGCGTACTGCTGCGCGCTGCACGTCGGCAGCGAGAACGGGTTGACGCTGAACGGGGACGACACCAGGCCTGTCATTCCTGAGGACAATGTATGCTTGTGTTGTTATTGGTTTTGAGATATTGGTGGTTTAAATATATTTTCTAAATAATAAAAAATGTTTATGTCGTGAAAATTTTTATGTTAGCTTCAGATCTTATCCCCTAAAGAAGATTAGGCTGAGTGAATCGAGTGTCAAAACACTCCATTCTCCACTTTTCTATGTAAGAGGTGTGAAAATAATTCACCGTTCGTATAATTGCCTACATACAAGATGACTACAATAAAAACCCACAGTCGCTATTAAGTAAAAAAAAAACAAAATGAAACTACGAGTGCATACAAAATAAAATATTACAGCGAAAACAAAAGCAAATAAACAAAAAAAATCCACTAACATTGAACGGTGAGTTGCCAGTTTTGTTGTAATGGCGGACTGTGTCTTACAACCGCGAATGCACTTCTCTTGGCCTCTTTTTCTTTCACACATTTTGTATGAAAACTTTCTTTATATTCGTGTTTAGAGTCATTTCTTTCGTAAATTTCGTTTTTGTATGTGTTTTGTATGTAGTTCGTGTAATGCTCGTTTGTATTGTTGGGGTGATACGGTCCAAGAGACGCTGGACGAAGGAAACACGGGTTAATATAAAATCACGTATACAATTCGAATATAGAGTTCGTGTCATAAACGTTTGTTACTTTATTTAGTGTATAGCTTAATGTTTGATTTTAAGATGTATTGCATTATTAGAAAAATATATTTATAGGACATACATAGTATAAGTCACCTTAGTAGAAACGATAACAGTTAATGTTGACGTCTTTTTTTACAGTTTTCTTCCATTATATTGTAACTCACAAAAGCTTTTTCTATGCTAGAGAGTATCAGTAAAATTTTATTCTTTATCAAATGCGAATAAAATTATAACAAAATATATGACAAGAAAAGCGACAACAAAATATATACTTAAATTATTAAAACTCTCCGTTTCTCATTTTCAGTGGGTTATAATTTTAGGTTTCCAGGTTCCCTGTGCCTATCTTGCTAAGTGCGGGATGTTGCGTGAAGCTATAAACAAATAAATAAAAGAGTATAAAGAGACTCACGTGTAGAAGTGTTGAACAGCGACGTGGGCGGGTAGTGCTGCGGGTAGGACGCGTGCGGCGTGGACGCGGCCGAGCAGTAGCGCGGCGACACGGAGCCTCCGCTGCGGGCGTACTCCTCTAAGGAATGGGACAAATTGTATATTTATATATATATTGAAGATTATGCACATGTAGGTACATACTAGAATAATCAGATCAGATTGTATATGTGATAATTGTAGGCTTAATTTTCCATGAACCGGAATGTCGTAGCTGCTTTGAAATTAGATGTCCTGAACCTTTGTGCATCGGAGAGTCCAGGAAGAAAATAAACGAAAGTACACTCACCGTCTGTCCACTGTGCGGCGCCGTCGAGCTGTGCGCCGTACGCGTTGAAGGGCGCGGCGGGCGGCGGCGAGCGTGGCGCGCCCAGGCCAAGCTGGTTGTTTCGTGGCATGGAGTACAGCGCCTCNACCCTACAGGTGTCCTGACCTGTCCTTTAGGAGTCCTGAACCTTTGTACATCGGAGAGTTCAGGAAGAAAATAAACAAAAGTACAATCACCGTCTGTCCACTGCGCGGCGCCGTCGAGCTGTGCGCCGTACGCGTTGAAGGGCGCGGCGGGCGGCGGTGAGCGCGGGGCGCCCAGGCCGAGCTGGTTGTTGCGCGGCATGGAGTACAGCGCCTCCGCCAGATCCGCAGCGCGCTTCAGGATTATTTCCTAAGGAGATATACCATATGATAATAAGTAATAACTTATGAGGGATATAATAATAATAATAAGTTTTGAATTCCATTGACGTTACAAAAATCAGTCCGTTTTCCACTTTACGTCCTAATTCGGGCCATTAGGTAAAAAATAACAGAACTTAACGCCGTTCTTCAGCATGAAAAAGTAATTATTTTTCATAATTAAAATTGATAACTATCTCTTTTATAATCAGACACTGTCGTGTAATTTTTTTCGTCGTTTATTTTTGCACTGACTTCAAAACATTTACCATATAAAATCGTATTCATCATCATCAATTTTATCATGTTATAAAGTTTTTTCAATATATACAATCATTATGCAAAAAATGCTCACCTTGGGCAACTTCTCCGGGTCGCCAGGATGCCTCGGTATAAGTTTCTGGAGTCTCTGGAAGCCGTAATCTATCGTTGGCTCGTTGAGAGCTGCTATGCGAAACAAGAAAAACAAAATCAATCATTAGCTGCCCCCACTAACGAATGAAAGCCTAATTGATGGATCGCTATCGAAAGAAATTGCGCACCACGGATTACTTTTTGGCCTGTTTCGGCCTTTCACGTGTTTGTTGTTAATATGGCTATCTGTTATTTGTGGGTAATTCAGTTTTAGTTATTTCCCTGATAGAGGTAGAATTTAACCCCGAATTTGCCTATTTACCTTCGTTAAGTGCGAGTAAATGAAATAATCATTATTTATTATTTTATATCCCCGAGGAGAAGATAGAAACTTATAAATAACATATTCTACTAATTGTTTACTATATTATTAATCTAACTAAAAAAATATTAATTCACTATCTATATAGACATATACTCACAAACATAGACAAATCTGCCCGGAGCGCCCTTGCAGAACTGCTTGCTTTTGTACGACAGCGTGACCTCCACGACGCCCGGTATGTGCCGCGGTGGGGTTTGCACTCGAATTGCATGAGATGTTATCAACTGTTTGGATCAGAGGGAAAAGTGTTTGAAAAAATATATTCATGCAACAATAATCTTGTCTCAGATGGTTGAGTCAGTCTTAGATGGTTGAGGGTTCGATTTCTACTTGGGGGAATTAATTATTTTTATTCCCTCGCCCTGGATACACAACGTTTTGAAAATTAATAGGAACATAGTGTCCTAGCACTAAGTTTCCTCTGCCTGCTCCTTTATAAGCGGGATACAGAGTAAAACTACATTTTTTTGTAATTTTACTGTATAAGTTAGTTTTGATAATATTGATGTTTTAATAATTATTCAGAAACGAGAAAATTTTTTCCAACATAATAATAAAATAACATAGTAAGTCAGTCCACTTAGCACTTACAACTGTTTAGACATAATTAGAGTTATACACGCTACATGCTTGACCTTTTTATGAGGTCAACGTATGTCAACAGGTGAAAAAAAGTCTTTATGACATGCGTGTTATAAATTAAAATTTGCTTTAATTTCAATTAAATTTTATATCTACTTTTGTTATTTTAAATTTTTAATTATTATATTTTGTACTTAATTTGAACAATTTTAAATCTAATTTTTTTTAATTAAAAAATACAGTTTTCTAATAGTTACCTGGAACGTTTTGACTTGTAAACTAAGTAGATGATTAAGTTCAAATATTACGATTACAATATTTCAAGCTTGCTATGTTAAACGGTTAAACATCGACAGCCAAATTCTTCATGAATATAAAAAAGTGTATAATATATCAATAACAATATACAATGATATATTTTAAAATATAATAAAACTCACCTCACTCCACACCAGCATAGTTCCAAACACAACTTGGAGTCCGTCGAAGAAGTTGTCACCCACTATTATTACCGTTGAGCCCCCTGACGTCCAGCCTTCGCTGGGAGAGATCGCCTTGATGCATGGCGTTGCTACGGGCAACGGCGGATATAACCCCGCTGTACAGAACAAACGAAAATAGACACTAAGACCTTTGGTTTAAGATTCAAATTGGTGAGAATGACTTAAACACATATATTTTTTTTGTATATAATGTAAAAATATTACTATCAACTAAAATGATTTAAACAAGTTAAAGTTGAATAAAATCTAAACTATAAAATTATTCGTTACTTCTGAATTCATCTTTGATGGCACCATAAAAATAACAATAGCTAAAATTTACTACTTCATGAAATAATAAAATTGACAATTAAAAAGGAATTTTAATGTAATGTAATATAGTTCTAAGCATATAAATATCGAATGGCTCATAGGACTTTGTCGTATTGCTACATGCAAGGCCAAGGGGGATACGCGTGGAAAGACAACGGGAAGAATCTGAAATCTCGCGAACGAATTTCAGTAATAAAGAGGAGAAGAGAAAGTGAATTTAAGGGGACGAAAGAAGATTAAGCCCGTGGCACTTTTAATTTGAGTAATAAAAACATTTTTTCGTTTCCCCTGCGAGTGAGTAATTAATATTTGATATATTTGGTCCCGTTTCATTGGTAAGTAATGGGGGAGTATGGCATTAAGTTATTTGAATTTTTTATAAGTAGTTACTGTCTTAATTTTTCTGTCTTGTAGCTTAATTTTTCTCCTTTAAATCTATACATAATATTCATGGGCGTATTATGTTTATACCTAAACTTTTATATTTAATGTTTCTCTTTTAGCACCATTCGAGAATAAAATCATTTTGATTTTAAGTTTCAATTTCAGTATAAAACGCGTATGTTATTTAAAAAAGTTACACAAATAATAATTCGATTTATATCTTAAGTTTTCACGACATAATTCTTGTAAATGATCCGAGTCAACTCTCGCGTTAGGCACCCGTCGCCTCCTTGCGAAATGTCTACCGTGATTCCTTGCATACAAACGACATTCTCAATTCTTGTTATGACTTTACACATTTGTTTTGAATACTTAAAAAAATAATTTTTGGAAAAAAAATATAAAAAACTAAAATCTATGTCAACTTCCATTTGAATTATCAACTAAAAATAAATTATTATAGAGCATTTTAATAGATCTGTTTTAAAAATTAGTTATTGTAATGTTATTAATATTATTAATAATATATTAATATTATATTCATTAGTAATGTTTTTTTAAGTAAATTACTGAAGAATAAGAAAATACAACATTATAAAAAATACCATGATACCACAGGCATAAAATAATTAGAAATTATAAACACAAAAACATATAATTAAAAAAAAAACAAAGAAACAAAAAAAAACCCAAAACGTACAATTAGCGTCGGCCGCGGCGTCAATACCTTCAGTGGGGTCTAGGCGTTTCGCGCGCCGCCCGTGCTTGCTGTTGTTGTGGACGAACATGTTGTCCGATATTGCGAGCAGGGGACCGTCCACCATCACCTGGGTTGATATGACCACCTGGAAACATTATCTTCATTAGCACATCTCTTTTTTATATATAGTTACGTCGTCGTGGCGCAGTGGCTGCAAACAAGAAGTTTCTATACTTTCTCGGGGAATGAATTATTATTGATAAATATTACCATTTCTACGCTCTGGTAACATGGCAAGGTAATCTACATACCTGGAGTTTAGGTCCTAGACTTTTTTAGTTATTAGATCTAGATAAACCTAGAGATAATTAGGCCTAGTTTAAAGCCTTGTTCGAGGCATTACATATAGAGTCACTTTGCCTCGATATCAGAGCGAAGAATTTAAAATATAAACGTAAATATTTCATTTCCTCGAGTGGGGAACCATCGCGTTACAGTCACACCCTTGTCGACGGCCACACATATAATTCCATTAAAATCTCCGTCAGTGTAAACAAATCCTTACTAAACAATGTTTACTTCTAATACAGTAAATAAAACGTACAACAGATCGAAATAGATCAAAATGAATCCTCATCAAGTATTTCTGACGTGAAGTTCAAGATCGTGGTGAAGAGCCACGGAAATAAAATCCACCAATGTTCGACCTGCATCTACAGCACACACTTACATTCCTATACACGAACGACACACAGGCGCGCGGCCGAAAGGGAGAGTCCCTAGGGAGGGGCCACCGTCTCGAAAAGGACGACAGTAGGTATGCAAGTGCATTGTGCAAGTATTGGTACGGAATTAAATCGGATAATTGGTATAATAATTATTAATTATTTGGAAGATTTAGATGGTTAATATTGAAGCCTAATTCTCTCGAGACAAATAATGTCAAGGAACTATTATCCAATTCAGAAAGGAAAAGTGTCGTATAAATAGATAAAGGAACAAATATTTATATTTAAATTTTGACATAACATTTAGGTACTTTATGTCTCAAGCTCTAAGTTAGAATAAATTAAAATGTAGAATTATTTAAGATGAAGTTTTAAAAGAAATAATGCTAGCCGACAATAATATCCAAATTCTCCCACTTTAAATTTCATTATCTATTAATATAAGGTTATGCACAGCACCTATATATCGTTACCCTTGAAACATTAGGGAAAGACCGCTGAATTATTCAATGACACACAGAAAGACAAATATAGACATAGTGAACGCGTACCATAATCGCTAATGCATATTAAACTGAACGCTATATGTAAGTACCACTAAGTTCTATATTTGTTCAAAGTTGGCTGGAGGACACGCAAGACAAATATATCGAAGGCAAGTGAGGAAGTAAATTTGTACTCGTAAGTAGACTGTGAATGCACCTTTATATGTAGGGGTGACACTGAAGTTATTACACCCTATATATATATTTTATAAAATGTATTTAATACTAATTAGAATAAGACTTAAAAAAACAAAGAAAACAATATGCATAATCAAAGAAATAAATTGATATGAAAAAATAATAATTTCAGAATTTGAGCAAATTCCTATCTAAAATATGAATGTATTTAAAATTTATAATTAACCATACAACTTGAACAAATAACAAAATTAAAAGATCGAGTAAGAGTAAATAGATAAACTGGCATAAATAAATTTAATTTCATCCCTTCCCCAAATTGGAGGTGCTTCAAATATTCAACAGCTGTGAACGCAACCCTTCCTTCAGTCGAGGGCGATACGAGACCGCGATGTGGTACACGTTACAAGAAACTTGTAAGGAAAGTAAAAAGACCAAAGATTGTTCTGAAAGTATTATAAAAACATTATAATTATATATTTAGTTTCTTATTATATCTCACAAATATTCTAGGCTTTTCGACTGAATTCTATATATCTCGCCAGAGGCGGAAATGACGCAGCCATTTCTTACTTTTTTAGAAGCAATGAAAATATTACTAATTTAAAACTGTTGCATGCTTAAATATTGTTAAACAAAATATATATTTAAATAAATTAAACGCCTATACTAAATCTTGAAACTTATACCACACTTAAAGCAATACGGACGAACTTGTACTTGGTAGGTACGGAACATTTTTCAGGCAACTAGTAGACTTCCCGTGTCGACAGTTGCAATCATTACAATTTAGATTGGGCGAAAGAAACCATTGAAGCCTTATGAAATATTTCAATTTTTAATGTGAAGCTTATATTTTATTATATATTATATTTTACTCAATTTATTTATATTACAAAATGTCGACAAAAAAGTTACATAAAGGGACTAACGTCATATTTCTAAATACCAATAATATATTTTAATATTATGTTACTGTTTTTTAAGTAGATAATTAAGTGACTGTGTTAATATCTGCCAACAATATATGAAGATAAATATGTAAGTAAATATAAGTACATAAATAATCGATTTATTGGAAGTTTACCTCCAAACTAATACTTACTTGAAATCTTCTCATATCTCGGGGATTACCAGCATTCTTCAAACAATTTTGGTTACACTTAAGGAAGAATTTGAGAAAAAACCTGCAAAGAAAACTCTTATTACATCAGTAATATTTGTATCCACCTAGTAAGAATTTAAGATTTCAGTTTTAGTTTTAAGTGGATATATTAACAATTCATGACATTATTTCCTCTATATATTAGCTCCCATTTTTATTATCAGGGTAGGCAGAAGGAACCTAGTGTTAAGACACTCTGTTTCTCATTCTCTACTGATTTCCGAGGATATTGCGTGTTAAGTGGTGGAACTCAACGCCGCTCTTTGCCTCGACACTAGAGCGAAAAAATCAAAATATTAAATATTTCATTTTATAGTTTGGGAATCGAACTCGAACGGCCTCTGCGCCACGACGACTAATGACAATAATACTAATACATCATTTTAATTAACAGCCCTTGTTAACATTATAAATGGAAAAATAAAAATATAAACTATTTATAGTCAACTTCATTACATTCCACTAAAGCTCGAGCTTTACTATTTAGTTACAAAAAAAATAATAGGTCCTTGAGTTATTCACTAACGATTCCAATTTATAGTGTCAGTACGTTTTAGGAGCGCACCAAACAGCTGTTTCCACTCGAACAGAAACCGTAAACTCCCTATTATAGTATTAATTTGTTTCTCGTGTTCACAAATTTGTATCTTCCGCTCCTCCACCTTCCACGTTTTTGTGAAACACCAATTAAGCGCTCCAGTGCCAAGTTCACAACTTTTTGTGTACATTTTTGTGTCGGTAAAAAATTACAAACCTTTTACGTAAAGCTGTTAGCTTTATACTAAATCAAACAATTTTCAATGAAAGTCTATAGGCGACTATCGGGATATCGGATTACATACAATAGTTGATCTTTGCAATATTGCCAGTTTCAATATGCTATTGGAGAATGGTTTCTATGCTCTACTATTAAAGTAAAGGCTGAATGGTTAGATATGTTGGTCTGTGCGTAGGCTGGCGCGCGATCAGGCGGGCGATCACGATGAATGCTTTAGCAGAAATATTTTACATAGCCCCCGGCAACGGCAATGCCGCCGCTCTGAATATTGCTGTGCCAACAGATGTGTATGTGGGGAGAGCTGATACAACGACCACAGCTATTCCAAACTACATGAAAATGATATACTATAAGTTCCGATTGTAAACGAATAATAATAAATTCTATATTACGTATATAATTACATATTTCAAGGAACAATTCCAACCCAACTCCTTTCTGAGCCATAAAGAATATAGTAGTAAAAATGATTGTTTTCGTCTATTTGAAATTCAATAACTCCTTATCATAAACTCAGACTAAATCTGAACAAACTTGTTTTATCTTTCTATTGAGGCTTGTAAAATATTCCGACAATTTACTTATTAAAACGTAGTTTACGTACACATAATAGAAGAGTGGGTAGTGGGTGGGTATCAACCACTCCATGTGAACCAGAACAGACCAGATATGAACAGTGTGCCGCGAACGTATTTGTAGAGCCCGCGGCGTCGCACATCTGTCCGCATTATTTATGTTAAACACCTTATGTCACAATATTGCGAGTTAGTTTACACACCACGGATACGTCAGCCGAGACCGACTCGAGGCATCCATGGAGATTTTATTTGGGATTGGAGACAGATGGGCTAAATGTTTCAGAACAAAAAGTTGACGTGGAAATGCTTTAGTTTCGCAGAGATATTGTATTGGATTTTATATAAGTCACAAAAGCATCTAGTACTAAAAAAATAATTTAACTAATGCAATCATTGAGCACATATTTATAAGATTTTTTTTATTTGATAAATTTCATCTTTTGAATCCTTATGATAGATAGGACATACTCACTATTACTACTCTATTTGAAACTAATAAAATATATTTCTTATGAACGCACTAACAAAATTCAAATAGACTTAAAATGTCAAATCATATTAAATTACAGATAAACATAAAAAACTAGGAACACCTAGTTGTTTATACTTATCTACCCATATATAAAGGTCGCTTGCCACCATCGATATCCTTCCGGATCATTCTTGCGGGAAGCTAAGCCTTAGAATGATGGCTACTACCTTTAAGTAAAATATATGAGATTGACATTGCTATACTTATTGGGTTCCTGAATAGTTCACAGTACAATAAAATCATGTTCTTTTTTAAGATGAAAATATTCGTTGAATCAAGAAAAATTGTAGTAAATATTTTAAATTATAATAGATGTTTTTTTTTTACTAAAGATGGCAATATTTTAAAATGATTTTATTGTATTAGTGATTTTATTTAATACATAATTTCAAGAAATAATTGTAAAATACCAAATTATATTTATATAAAATTTTCTCACAAGCAATCCAACAAAACCAATTAAATTATTAACTTAAACAACATCTTCGGTTACATTTAAATAAAGCATCATCAGGAACAGGATCCGAATTCCAAGTTTCCCGTACCACGTACCATATTGCGAGTACGTTCACACTACTGGAGTCTCGACAGGTGCTAATTTATACGAGGCGAGTCGTAATTTACGACTGCGTTGTCTTATGTACGCTGCGAACAAATAACTACTAATGAAACCTTGTAACTCTTTAATACGTGTAATAAGCTTAATAAAGCTTTTTAAACACTGAAAAGAGTAGGAAAAATGTAAGGGCGTTATTCGTTTTTTTTTCGTATTAATGAATTTAGGAAGTTTCATTATACTGTTATTATCGAATGGATGAAGTGAAGATATACATATATGACTTTCATATTGTCAGAAATTTGACAACTGATTTAGATTTAGAAATTTGACTATATGATATATGTTAATTAATTAAATATAAGGAACATTTAGGTCCCAAAGTGCACATAGATATTGTTTTAACTAGAATTTTCTGAATATTTTAAGAAAATTATTACGAGCACCGAAAGAATAGAAGTAGGCCACTGCAATCGAACAAAAAAATTCCATTCGTAGTTGCGTAAGAAAGACTGTGACAAAATCAAACCATTTCCAATAAAAGCGCCCGCCTATATAGAAAATATTTACCTATCGCATCACGAACAGAAAGGTAACTGTATTTTTCGTCGTAAAAACTACCCCTGGTTTTCATCCCTTCTCGTATATTATATAGCCCTATCCGTTAAAGCTTATCTTTTGATATCAAGCAAAACGTTGTAAGTGACATTGGCGATTTTCAACATACTAAAATTAACGTTAGGTTTAGATAATATAAAAGTAATACAAGACTATTTTTGTAGATTAAGATGTGCTATAACTTAATCATAAACTTTTAAAAGTGGTGTTGCTGAGGTAACAACTTACTGAAAGCTTAGACACAACTATAAACAAAAAGATTTCTCAAATAATACTTGAAATTTGCACATGACCTCCAAGTTTTAAAAGTTATACTTTCACAATATAGAGATCGCAAAAGATATTTAATTTGAAAAAAGGCTTTGCTGCAATGAAATTGGTTCATTATTTTGTATAAAATGCTTACTTTTTATAGTTTTATTTTACTCGCATATTCCGCACTATACGTCGGAAAAAATCTACTACGGCATTAAGTCGCGGTGAGGGGGCGGGGCGGGGGGGTCTTTCAAGTCTGAACACTTGAATGCCACCCGCCCCATCCTCCACGCCTTCTATACTATATTTATTTGCATGGATGTTCCTTTGAAATAGTTTAAAAACAAAACATTTTTATAAAGGTACAAGATATTTTAAATATTTGGCTTATTTTTTGTATATTATAAGTTTTAATGCTTATTAGTAATTGTTTATGTTTGTTCGTAGTGTAAGATGAACGTAAAAAAATTATCCTAAGTTTATACTCAATTCGGGTCCAGTAATGTACTTAATATCACCGACAATAACAATAGGCGGAAATAGAAAAGCAATAGAAACCATTGAAAGGCAAAACCGCATTCGGCAATCGAATGTTCGCGAAGAACTCGCACTGACAACAAGCGGTCTCTTATAACTTTTCCCTTTTAACCTTTCGCCCCCCTGCTCCCTCGGGAGGCGGTCCCCAGGGCCCGCGACTCCCGCCCCGCTCCACTCAATACCGACACGCCATGCGGACGCCAAAGATTAAGTAGCCAGAAGATTGACTAAAAATATGTGTAAATGGTGTGTGTGACTAAAAAACTTGATTCGCGTTATGTATTTATTTAATAAATTAATGTGTTTTTAAGCAATTCGTTAAACTTTAACTGTTCGGTAATTTCATAAATTATTATTTTTTTCCATAAATAATTACAAAGTGTTAACTCGCTAATCAAATAACAACTTATTCTAATTTATTCAATTTGTCAAATTATACATACAGACAAATATATCTCTACTTAGAGTCACCCCATATAAATTAACATTGATATGATTCATTAATAAATAAATAGATTAAATAATATACCTAACATTTTTCTAACTAAATTCAATGTTTTCAAATAATCTTTGCGACCGTGCGACGGGCCTACAGGCGAGCGGGCCCAGTTTTCGACTTTGTTTTTCCGCGTGTACCTATCCTACAGCGAGCGTTAATATTTCAGTACGTACGTATTCAAGGGTTAACTGGTCCCCGTCTCTGATGCGTAAATAGACTATAATATCAACATGGTGTGATGGATAGCAGTTATATATACCAACTTATATAAGAGTTATTTTATTGATTCTTTTTCTAAATATAAGTTTAAAAAAACTAGACCACCTAAAAAGTTTTTGTAGCTTAAAACAATTATATAATATACCATAATATCAAAAAACAACGTGCTTTGCCTCGTTACTAGAGCCAAAAAAATTAAATATTATCTAACTATTTCATTCCACTGAGTGGGAATTGAACCCATTACCGTCTCGTTTACAGTCGTACGTTTCTGCCCCTGAACTACGACCGGCCCAAAAGTCGATGTAATGCTGAATAACCAAAAATACTTCTAAGAATATATATCGAAATATTAATAATATTTTTTAATAAACTACAACAGAAAATACATACATAGTATGTACACATTTAAAATCTACTTACAAAATTAGTTTTGGAAAATACGTAAAGAATTGATATACTGGGACCTACTAGCGACGTACATAAAAGGCTAAACTAGTTTTTCCAATGTGCCGAGTGAAGGGTATCGCGACGACGCAGCGTCGTTGCCGTGGCAACGCGATAAAACCTTGCCTTTCATAGCCCTCTGTAAATGCTGCACGAGATAACTACACTATAAATATTGAAAGTTATTTTGTTTTAATTGTTTTTTTTAAGCTTTACATTTTGATTGTTTATTTAACAATTTATTCTTTTAACTCTAATTACCTAAACTAAAATTTATTATAATTAGGCTTATGTATATTTGATGCTTTAATTAATATCTTTTATAAGACTCTTATGAATATTGGTAGGTTTTTTCTTCGAAATTTACTAATATTTAATACTTAAGTAGGTACACTCTTAAAAAATATAAATAGATAGAATGTGCTTTACTAGATGTGACTCTACAAATCTATGATTATCATTGTGTATGTTTTAAAAAACGCTTACTTTCTAGAAGAAAGGGCAGTTAGCTCGTTGTTAAGCAGTATTTAACTTTGAACTATTTAAAAAAATACCTCTAGAGAATAGAAAAAATGAAAAAAGTTGATTAACTAACCTTGATTGATCTTCAACCATTTTTCAAGTTTTACTCATAACAAAAAAAGTTAACCAAAAAAATAAATCCTTAAATATTTTATTAACAATTTTAAATATTTAAAATAATTCATAATAACTAATAAAACAAACTTAAATTAACCCAGTTGTACCAGCACAGCCGCATCTAAAAGCGCTCGGCGTTTTTCCAATTGACAATGCCCGTCGACATCGTCCAATCGCTAGTGCTTGTAAGCCTTTCCCCGCTACGGAGCCCGTCTAAAAATACCTACGTTATATTTTCCGTTCGTCCACTTTTTTCAACGAGCATACCTACATACCTACCTACCCGTTTTATATAGCTTTATGGCTGTATTCAAACCGTTATACGAATCTTAAGGCCAATGTATGAATAGATGAAGGCAGTTTTTGTAGAGTTTTTATTTTTTGCATTTATTTAGGTTTATTATTTTTTAAACTTGCCTATAAAATATAATAGTTATTTACTCCAATGAGGCAATACGTAAAACTTTATTACTTTCATGTTTTCTATTATATACGAGTATACCTTCAAAATGTTAAACATATAGCGATGACGAAAAAAAATAAAAGGGGAATAATTTGTTTTACACACACAATTGCTATTTAATATAAATTATAAAAAAGCATAGTGTTTTTTTATGCTATACATATGCATAAAAAATATATCTTTCTTCTGATAACAACGTAAACGCAAAACTAACTATAAAGTAAAGTCGGGTAAACTTATTATATTAATACTTATACTTACAAATACAATCCACAATAACCCAATTCAGCCATCCACGATATTCTATGCCGAATATAACGCAGGAACTCCGAGCATAATAAATTTGAATAGGCAAGCATTTAGCCAGAGGAAGAGGATGCCAAAACGGCGCATTCAGCCCGACCTCTTTCCAGCGCAATCAACATACAAAGACAAGGGCCAGCATTACGCGTCACTTCATTGTGGGCACCACTCTAATTGTAACTACACTCCAGGGTACCATCAGCCGCTCAGCGCTCCCGATAGTAGGCGTGGGCGACTAATCTTCGACCCCCACATACACTAAAGTATTACACGAACTGATGACGCCGTACAAAATTAGTTTTTCCGTCAATAAAGCTAAGGTTCGAAATGTGTTGTCGTTGATAGTGGTATTCGCAAACGTAGCGAGGGTTAACGCACACTATCAACTCATTAAATTGCATCGCCTTTTTAATGAGTCTGAAAGTGAACAAAGGATATTGAGCGCGATTACATTAAGTACGTACTTGTAGCGGGGTGGGATAGTTTGTTTCTTGCTCGGCTAATGTTTAGATAAGCAAATTAAAGTATTCATTAATATATTTTAGTTTCACCGAAAATTGTATAGTCTGCTTGTTAAGTTTTGTATGGACTATAGAGGAAGTAGGAATGCTTGCTTCGATGGTATTTGTCATTTAGTGTACGTGTTATTTGTATATGGGAAATATATTTATTTAACTAGAATAAAAAAATATATATATTTAGCTTCATAAATGAAGATCAACGTAAAATATAAACAGGAGTTAGGTTAGCAAATCAAAAATATACATATTAGGCTTACAAATATTACATAAGCAAAACCCCTGATAAAACACATATATATGAAGATAGTAACTCATATAAGTGGACAGGAATACATAATAATAAAGAACTACGTTCTTTTAATAAAACTTACTTAGGAATCAACCTCATTGAATCTAAATAGTGCTTTTAAAAATATAAAACCACCGTAAGCGAATTCATGTAAACCGCGCAGCACTTACATATGTACGGCTCGCTCATATTTACCCAACGAATATGCTATAAAGTGATATCACGTGATCGCTTCTACCCGGTACCGTAATAGTTATAAATTACCCGGGTAGTTTATAAAAGCCGGTTAACCCGAGGTAAGCGGACAAGGCGGATAATTTATTATTGGGAATTTTGGACGCATTTTCATATACTCTATTGATCATATCACAATAGAGGCCGAGCATAAAGGGTTTATTTAACAAAATTTGCGGACGATAATGATATTTAATGCGTAGTAATAAAGTACTAGTAGTATTAGTATGTAGTATTCTCAAAGTGTCATCTAGTACTAAAATAAACAGCTAAATGCACATTTAAGTTCGGATAATTTTAATAAGTAGATAAAAAAGTGAAAATATAGATTTTCTTCGTAAAATAGAAAGGTACCTTATATATAGGTATAGCATTTAAAATGTTTTACAGTTAGCGCAATTCGAACATGAACGACGATCGGAATATATAGTTGCAATGCGCACTGTATCATCTTCGCGAGAGGGTCTCGCCAAGTTATTATAGCAGGACTACACTTACGTACACCTTCCCTTTTATTGAAGCTATTTATTTGATTGGGTTTTTTTCACAATTTTTATAAACAATTAAATGCAATTTAATATTTATATAGAAGGAAGTCCTAACATTTGTTTTAGTTAAAAATGTCATTTAAAAATTTCATTAAAAATGTCATCTAAGACTTCGGTAGATACACTTTCATTGTAAAAATTACATGTGTATTTAAACTCTCAACCACAAATAATTGTTGTAAAATATTTTTTATATATGAAATTAAAAAATATCACAAAAATAATTTAATTTACTTATTTTGAACGCGACAGTACAAATTTTATATTCGGGAACCCTCCAGGATATTTATCACTCGAAAACTTTTAAGGTATGTACATTTAGGTCCACGTTTCTACTTGGTTTCTTACTACATTGTATATTATTAAGTTATATATTATAAATTGGTAAGAAAATAAATTTTACATTAATACTAAATATTTAATCAGTTACTTTAAATAAAAATAAATGTTTATAGCATAAATTAAATGCTCTACATTTTTTTCGTAGCATCATAGTTTTACGATTCTTTTACTAAATTCTTTCTGTAGTATAAAATTTAAAAAATAATTTATATCAGACGCAACAGAGTGGAGAGAGTCCAACCGCACCGAAAACCAAAACATAAACGTTATATCGGCATCCTCCAGAATGGCTCTATCAAAATATAACGACCGATAAAACGATGGAAAGAAAGCAAATACCACCGAATTTTCAAAGAACTTACAATTTCTACATCCTCCTCTTACACACGTGTTATGTCACGTGCTGTCTTGTTCTACCAGTTTTATAGACCACTCAATAATATTTGAGTTTGGGAAGTGTGCTAAATATTATACGATGTCCGGTTTTTAATAAGGAAATCTTCTATTAATAGATATTATTTCTTATGAAAATATAAGCCATATATTATAACTAGTTCTATTGTATGACATTTATACGTAAAGTTTCGGTTTAGTTTATAAAAATCTCACCAAATTTTATCTAGTAACTTAATTACTGTAGACTTTTTTTAGGTTGTCTCTTACAAACTGTCTTGACGCAACGTCATTAATCTTGGGAGGCTGGCAGCGCAGCAAACGACCTTCCGTTAAGGCGCTCCACGGCCAGTGTACCATAATATGCTTGTATAACCGGAAAAACGTAAACTAAAAACAGAAACCGGTGCAAGCTAAACAAGACCTTCCACTAATTTGTATTAGAATCATTAACGAGTGACTGACCCATGAATCTTCCTACCTTTGTTAACATCCAAATAGAAAATAAGAAATCCCAGCGCTGGAAAAAGGTAAATTCGTAAGATATATTTTTTCGCAGAGAACCGTGTCGGTAGCATTGTTAAATATATTGTCCAATCAGTATTTGGAGGAAGAAGGAATTAGCGTTTAAAAGTGAATGGTGGAGCGACCTATCCTGGGCTACCCTTTTATGTGGAGCGGAGTTATAAAAAAAGGAATCTTATTTGAATTGGGAAGACGAATTAAAAAGAAAATTAATTCTGCCACTAATTTAAACAGAGAGTTCCCCGACGATTTTCGGGGATCGGGCAGGACGGTTTAATTAATGCATTAAAGTTAGAAGTCAGGAGCCTCGCTCATGTACGTTTATTAATAGCAACTTATTTAAGACCACTTTATGCTAAGCCTGAATTCTCACGTAACTTATACTTGAACAAGTTTGTTTATTAATGAATAATAGAATTATACTTTATTATTACTGTGTCTATTATTAAAAATCGAATTTTGATTACAATATTGACGAAATCAGTTGCGATTTAGAATATTATTTGTAAATAATCAGAAAACAATTACTTTTATGTAAGTATCAGTACATTAGTATAACAATACAAAAATCAATATAATCGAAAGTTCCAAGAGCATTTTATATGGCAATGGTATCTATCTAATCACAGATTACACGAGATCACGTAACGGTAAGGTTCGGGGAGCTCTTTAACGAATCGTATAACTTGTAATGAAGGCTAATTCTTTCATTAACTCGGCGTGACAATAGGAAAAGTGTATAGCAAACGAAAATAAATGTTCTGTAGTTTTTGTGCAAATTACAAACCTATATTTATTTGGCAACCGTATTCGAATGTGTGTAACATATTACAGGTCTAAGTAACTGTACATTTTTTTTGGACAATCTTAATGTTTTTTCAATTTAAAACTTAGCTTATATATTTAGAGATTTTGAGATCCTGACGAAAATTAGCAGTTACAAATACGAATATTATTAAAATTTAATATTTCCTCCATGTGTTTTTGTTTAAACTGATATGGCTAATA
>JAKRZM010000585.1:51748-106063 GCA_036379175.1 Heliconius cydno galanthus
ACTTTCTAATTTGACATGCAATTTATTCTGCCATGTTAATAACAACCGTCGTCGCTACGCGACCGCGTTCGTTACCGCGTCATTTTGATATTCATCCTTATGAAAATAAATATAATAGTCACTTTTAGCATTTCATATAAATTGAAATTATATTTCTATAGATATTTTATTCTTATATTTCAAGCAGGCGTAGCCGCGTCCGGGTCCGCTAGTATTTAATATTTTCTTTTATTTCCTCAGTCTGGTAACAAAACAAAGCGTGACGTTACGTTAAGTTCCGCGCTTAACACATAACGTCTCAAAAATTAGTCGAAAAGTGAGGAACGGAGATTTTTAACACTAGGTTCCCTTTAGAGAAAAATTATCAACAACATTATTTTTGTTCACAGTATGTTGGATATATTATTTAAAAGAAAGAATAATTTCTAAGTTTATATGTGAAAAATTAACAATTTCCTTTCCAACTCTTTTAATTTCATAAATTCCAAAAAAAAACTAAATAGAATACAAGGAATTTACATTGAATTCTGAAGCGTAAAATACACACGAATGTTTTATACTTCACATAGACGCTATTTACCTCCCTTTAACCACGAACACGCGATATGATAAAAGTGACAACCGCGGTTTTCTTGAATTTATATACTAGCAAAAATATAAAATTATTGTACGATTTTCGAAATGTTTAAAGCAATTGGATAACTCTTTTCTAATCTTATAAGAGATCATTTTAGGCCGAAATCGATAGGCACTACTATACTAATATAAATTGTTTTTTTATTGCCAACAATACAATTTTTTTGTTCATATTTCACTTGAAGAATAAAGTTATTATATATTATAAACCTCTAATATAAGAATCGAATTTCCTCAAGAAAAGACGCAAAGAGAGGATGATAAAACCCTGTCACTAATTAAATGGGCCTGAGTCGTCCTCTTAATAGATTTGTCGCTAATTTGGAATCATATAAAAAATTGAATTGAAATTTAAATTATTTTTCAAGAAAGTAATGTTTTTCAGAGATGGTAAAGTACTTGTTCTCTGTAAACGAGGTATATCGATACACATACCAGAAAATTTATACTGTAATATATGTAACATATTGAGTATAGTAGGTTCCGTATATCTATTAAGCAGTAATATTAAGAATTATAACGATGTATTTTAAACATTCTAACAAAAATAAAGTTAAAAATAAAACAATTTTCCCACCTTTTAAGATGGTAATGTAAAAACCAGTCCATAGATTAGAAACAACACGAGGATCCGACTAGTTGCAATTCATCATTATTATTCCAGACAATTTATCAAGCGGTTGGCTCGCCTCGCCCGACCGGATCGCACATTCTAACGAGATGGTGAATTTTCACCGAATAATTTCCGAACCGACGAATCACGTATTGGAATCCGAAATGAGGTCGAAATTGAGATAGAAGACTTGTACATGGTATAGGATAAAAGTATTTTAAGATCTATGTAAGGAAACGGAAATTCTAAAATTATAATCTAATCTGGTATTTAGCAAAAGATATTATTATGCTTTGAAACTGTGAAGAAAACAATTTTCTGAACGCTATCATAATTTTTTACTGGGAAATATGTTTTTACTTTATAATATTCTAACAGAATATAGTAGTTTTAAGATTATGTATGTACCTAATTAGCATACTTAATTTTTTTTAACAACTATTCAAATGCAATTTAAGCAAAAACGATTCAAGGAGAATACTTAATAACTTAATATTATTAAAATGTATTATTACGGGATATAATATTTCATAATATGGAATTGTTTATTATAAAATCATATATGTGATAAAATTAAAATAAATCACCAAAACATAGTAAAAAAAACGACTAAATTAACTTAATATTTATGCTACAGAGTTTGTACAGCAGTCGAAGGGTCGATACGATTATAGAAGCTTATTACTTCGACTCTATCATATTTCAATTTACGATCGTCACCCGGACTTATCGAGCAGAAAAATCAGAGGGTACTGCATGTACTGACATAAATCAGAAGTGAGACGTCTCATTACTGCACTGCCTTGATATATTCACTTCATCTGACACACAAATGATATATCCAAATATGATATTCCTTGAAACAATAAGACAATAGTGCTTGTAATTTTAAGAAATCAAAACCACCACTAAAATTACGTAGAAAATTTAAGTTAAACAGAAATATTAGATAAAGTCCACCACGGTAAGAAAATGCTTGGTCGGAGGAAATAAGAAAGCGGTCCTAGTTGCTAAGTCTTGTACAGTTTCTGTCGCTATCTCTTGGATAAGGGGCCTAATCACCAGTCGTCGTGTCTGTATCGGGCCGTTGCGGAGCGCGGCCCTCCCCAGGGTACGCTTTTGGGACCAGTTTTCTTTTTGGTTTACATTACGCTGAAAGTGTGTCGAATTTTTTCGTTATGTCTCACTTTGTATGCTGATTTGCCTTAATGTTTTGGAATAAATGTTTATAATTCTATAAAAATATATATTTCAATAATACTTTATTACTATGATCTTATAAAATTTTTAAACTTATTTAGTCTCGCTCTCCTAAAAGCAAGTGCAAACCTATTATTAAAGACTTGTGAAGTTATCGAAACTTTAGCTGTGGAACGGCAAACCTGTTCAGTTCGCGCACCAACAAACTTGTGTTTGCAAACTATATTTGTAATATAAATTTATTGCCTATGGTTAAGTTCACTCTCTACATATATATCCTTATACGTTTAAGATATTATATATTTTTTTGTGTAAAAAAATGTGAAATTTATTTATATTATTAATACGCTAATACATAAATTTTAACAAACAATATATTTTATAAAACATTATTTATTTTACCAAAAACATTTGAAATAAAAATTCTCCAATTAACGTTTACTAAAAATAAAACAAAAAACTAAATATTAACGAACACAAAACGTTCTTTTAAAGCAATGAGTATCAAAAACGTAATAGAGAAATCAGCCGCTCAGAAACAAATTTATTTGGCGAAAAGAAAAGAGAGGCGCACGGCGCACGGCGGCGCGGCGTATCTAATGAGATAATATAATAGCAGTGATTCGCTCCTACCACTGTTCACAGGACCGAAAATTACCGGAAAACTGCAGGAAGGGAAAACCTCGGTTTTAGAACGTTACATTTCCCTAATGTAAAATTAGAATTTTGTCTGCCAAATAGATTTTTCATTGCGGTCTTATGAAATCTGTGAAGTTTTACGTGAAGATAAGGAGTTTTAGCATATAATAGTGATTATGGTTTTAGAATAAGCCTGATAATAAGTGTTAGTAATTTTAATATCAACCAGCATTGACGCCTTATTAATGTGGATAAAATACATTTTTCTAGTAACAACCATGAGAGGGTCATATCGAATTGGTAATCGATTTTGTCGCTCCCGAAATAGGGTGTAAAGATCCCATTGTAATATAGATGCCAGCCATATGTCGAATAAGGTCACATCCATTCGGTTTTTTTACCATTTAGAACGAAATGGAAATCGTATAAATAACAAATTAAGAATATTTTACAGTTTTTATTATTTCAGAATTTCGCATACCTATTATAAGAAATATAAGAAGAAAAATAGAAAAATGTGAAACATTTAATATTGTTTGACCTGAAAATCAGATATATCATAAACAAACAAACTTGAATTGAGTTTTTTTAAAACAAAGAACTATAATAATCAATTAGCGTCCCTCGTTTTTAATATCGAAACAACATTAAAACGTAGCTACTATTTAATCCGTTAATAGCTATTCCGGTCACAATATGTTTAACATGAGTATGGCTTAATGCCCCTCGACTATCGCTTTAAATTGAAGCACGACAAAACATCTTAATCATTCCGCTTCATAAAATCCTTAAGTGATTGCGTGGATGGGACAGGTCGCGTGGGTCGGAATTGATTTGGAAAGTCCATCTCTTAAAGTACCTGCACCCTGCACCCCTATCGATATTGTGATTGTAATTGCACCTTTATGGATTGATACAATTTCGTAGGGGCTGTAGCGCCACTTATATATTTTCTTTACGATTATTTGCATGTCACATTCACATTTAATGTAAAGATACATTTATATGTTATGAAAAAAAACTAACTTTTTTGTGGTTTTTTTACTTTAAAAAAATATATTTAAGTGAACATCGTTTTATTAAAAGCAAGCATGTTTTTGTTTAAAAAAACTGTAAAAAATATGCTCAGTGAAAATTTCCATAGCTGAATACAGCATCGCATAAGTTAATAGTAGAGCCGGGCGCGAGTAGCGGCGGGCGGCGGGCGGCGGCGGGCAGAGATAATGAAATTGTGTACAGAAGCGCAACGAGCCGCGATCGTGTCTCGGGCAAAAATCCACTTAACAAATTGCTGCTGATTCGAAGGGTTCAGGATTGTTGGCTGCTTTTACCGTCACGTCAGTTATTCGCTCGGTTATCGATACTCAAACGCGACCGTCCCGCGGTTACTACACTACAAGGACTAGAACATCAAATATTTAAATGTCAATATATCTGGTGCACACGATTAATAAATTAACATTATTTGTTCATAAAAAATAATAACATACGCAATAAAGATATGTTTTCATCCCCAAAATTACCCTTTATGACACATAAAATAATTAAAACATCAACAAAATTTATTATTTCTGACCGCGCGTCCAGTACGAAGAGGCACTACTCACGAATGCAAAAGCAACATAATGAATTCGTTGGCGTCGTTTCGCACGCAATTGCACAATTTCAATTATGGCATTAGTACGCGAGTATACATTACGTGGGCGAGGCGGACGGCTGATGGATTAATATGTGAAGTACTCTTCGGTATGGAACCTCATGATAAAGTCGTTATTTTTAAATATCGACGATCAAAGACATAATAGACTATAAATATTCATCGGTCAATCCTATATCGGGTTTTCTCTGATTATGAATAACTGACACGGCGCAGAGTTTAATTTCCACACATCAAACGGCGCAATATCGCAAGTTTATTCGTGGTTGTGAAATTCCAGGATCAACTTCATGCCCCGTCGAAAAGCAAAGGAAAGTTCGCATACAAAGGCCGTCATTGAATTTTTTTGTTTCCAAGGTACAAAAAATTTGCATCGAGCGAATTACAAAACCGACAAACGAATTGGTAGGGCTGTCACCAAATGTAACCATGAAACCAAAATAATTATGTTCACCTGATAAATAAATACTAGACGATTTAGTAATAGATATTTATTCAATAAAGCTATTTAAGTATTAGTAAAGTCTTATATAACCTTTTATATAAAATTTTGCTTACAGAAAATTATTTTTTAAACAATAATTCTGCATAAAAAATCTGTAATAATGACTCGACTGAAATCAAATCAATGTTAATAAATAAAATAATAAATCCACGACAACTAAATCGTCCAACCCTAAATTGCAAATATCGAGCGATGTTCGAAACGAGAGACGCCTATCTCAATTGAATTCCCGAAAAAGGACGCGAAATAAAAGCAGCAAGGTACGTACCCTCACCTTTGGATAGTGCTCACTCTATTGAAATTTCGATATTTGTCAGTCTGATTAGCTTCCTCCATCGGATCCGAGTGAACGAATGAATGGGAGAATGAGTGAATGAGTGAATGACTCAGCGTGAGACGTCAGCCAATTACTGGTATAGCTCGCTCGCTATAAGAGCAAATTGCGGCCTACGTTTGTATGGACGAACAATAGCTTTGTCGTGTTTGTTTAAACGTTCATTGTAAATGGTGGAACTTTGCCTATCAACCATTTTAATTTACTTCCACATGTACGTACATATGAAGGAATATACAAACTCTTGTTTTTTATTTTGCGAAGTTAAGGAGAAAATGTCATAGTACAACAGAAAATTCGCTATCACAATATTCATGTTTCGTCTAACTTTAAAATATATGTAAGTAGCGTTTTCATAATAAAAATGGTGAGAAACTTAGAAAACTTATAAAGTTTTGTTCTACAAAAATACATTTGTCAATGTTAAATGTGTTTGAAGATAATAATAGAACGTATAAAGGGAGCTATTTAAAAGAAAACAAGAGTTAAATGTTAGGAACATTACAACAATATAATGGCTACTATATTATAAAAAATAAGTATTTTTTTTAGTCGTATAATGAATATAACACTTACCGATCTATTATTACGGGATCTGATGGAGTCTCGTTCCTGTTGCCGCAGCTTTTCTTGTCACAACAACGACTGTAAAAATACTATGTTTTAGTCTTAACGGTACTTAAAGTATATATTTTTTTTCTTTTATGTGTCATGTAATATTCATTACATTTGTAATTGTATTTCTTTTAACAAATGATTTTGGAAATATTTTTTTTTTTTGCTATAATAGCAATGATGTCATTCTTATAATTTGTTTATTAATTACAACTTCCTCTCCACCAAAAAACTGTCAACATACTTCAACACAAGCCTTAATAGATACATAACATGCGAACATAATTTCGTTACAAAGCCTTGAAAATTAGTACAATAAATGAAATAAAACAAGGAAGCCGTATCCAGGTTAAGCTAACGCGCAGGGTGCACGCACCCTATCGCGGCTCCTCGACGCAAAGGGCAAAGACATTGAAAGGACAGACTCCCTCGAGACTCCTCCCCTGAAGACGTCGGAGAGGGACGCACATATCGCGGAGAGAGAGAACGACGTATAGCGTCTAAGGTAGAATAAAATTTTAATTGCTCACACAGATACGGTGTGTTGTCACACACATGCGTGAGCGGCGAGACGCGTTAGGCCCGATTCATACTATAATGCCGATATCAATAGGATGTTTTTCTCTGTATGAGACAAAATCTAAAAATTTACTTTTTAGATAAAAAACTTTTACATAATAAACAATCTTAGGGTTATTAACATCTTGGACAAGGAGCATCGCAATTAAGAACTTTGGATCGAAGTTAAAACAATTAATTACTTTATTTTTTTTATTTATTAAAATAATTACTTTATTAAAAAACTTTATAACTTTTTTAAAAAACTGAAAAATTTTAATAATCTGTTTAATTGATATTATACTTATTGATATTAAACCGATATTAGGTTGTCTTTGCCTAGTCTATTATATACAGGATACAATATGGAGCTAAGAAAAGCTTGATCTGTGAAACGCAATCGACATTACAGTCTGAACGGGCCCTTACAGTTACGACCGGAAAAACCACCCCAAACAAATGGTTAAATTAATAAGGACATTCACTTCGCGACGTTCCTAGAGTTTTGTAATTACGCAGCCTCTGGGATTGAGTTTGAAATATTGTACCGCAAATGAAACGTTTTCTTTAGTGTTATGTTATTGTGACAAACTTATTGCTACCTACTTCTTAATTTTAATCAATTTATATGACATTTTTTTATAAATATAGATAGCTGTATGAAACAGTATATAAATATCTATCTGTATCTACCATTAATTCTTGCCTTTCTATGACGTGTTCCAAGAAATTTCGACTGTAAGATGACAAGCAATATTTATTTCTCGATAAATATGAGGTACGTCCTGCTAGGGTATTATTACCTGCACATAACTTCGTGTGTGAGCAACACTCTGCACATTTCAGGGTTCTTGTCCTGTCCTTCGTAGACGATGGGCTGAAATATTATTATTGAATTAATAAAAATTAAATATAGGTGTATGGTTTTCTTAAACCCGAATGTCACTAAATTACAAAAAATTTAACAATAATTATAGGAACTACGTAATTTTTAGAAAATAAATAAAAGTATAAAAGTAAACGAAGGATTCTCTTTCATTTACTTTTATATTTTTACTTGCTTTATTTGATAGAGCACATGTCAGGTGAAACTATTATAGCAACCTAACTTTAATTGTTAAAGTTTATATTCTACACCGCAATATACATTAGTCATCCACTATTTATGGCTAGATAAGGTTATTTAAATATTTTTAATTATTTTAATAGTACCGTAACTTGTATATCGTAGTAGCGCGATAACTGAAACGAAATTACGCATACTAAATTAATTAAAAATCCGCGTGTAGATAAGATAATTTTTCGTCTTCATCAAGTTATTGCTTTTTTGCTAATTTATGCACCCTTTTAATGCATAATCGCATTTTATTATCTGTGATAAGCATTTGCATAGTTTTAAAATGAAGGATTAAAATGACTTTATGGTTTGTAAACAAAATTTAGTTTATATCCATTTTCTAAACACAAAAATTAAAAAAAATATTTATCGATCTATCATCCGGTCGAAGCAAGAAATGGGATTAAGTCTGATTAGATCAAAATAGAAGTAGTTTATATCTTCTTTGACGTAAATAATATAGTTTTTTTTACAATTTTTTAAATTTTACATAATAGTTCACATGAGTTAACTAACTATTCAAAAAAATGTTCATTGTCGTTGACCCCAA
The DNA here is from genome assembly GCA_036379175.1 of Heliconius cydno galanthus. NCBI lineage: Eukaryota > Metazoa > Arthropoda > Insecta > Lepidoptera > Nymphalidae > Heliconius > Heliconius cydno. The sequence continues at coordinate 60,173 of JAKRZM010000585.1, forward strand.
TGTGTGGAGGTTTTTTATACTGAAAAACCACACAAAGCTACCATTACGTAGATAGATATTGAACGCATAAATACATAAATTTTTACGTGCTAGATATCGACTATAGTAAAACAATTTTTAAGATACTTTCAAAGTTTCTCCCCTACAATAACTCGATGTACCCTACACGTGTCTGTACGTTTATCTATTAATATCTAATTACTGGTCACCCTCGGGCTGGGCGATAATCCTGGTACATTGTATTTAGTTCTTCTGTTATTTACAAATCAAGCTTATGGGACATTTTTATTTATTTTTTCTTAGACTTGAATTTTCTGGCTAAGAATACTCACATAGCAGTTATAAATATAATGAAATAATATTTTTTTTCTGCTGAGGCCGTAGTGGCCTAATGGAATGATGGTGGTTTCAATTCCTGCCCGGGAAATGAATTATTTAATATTTTCGTTTCTTTACTCTGATAACAAGACAAAGCGCGGCGTTGAATTCCGCCACTCAACACTGTCTAAAAAAATCAATTGAAAATGGAACAGCATGTCTTAACACAGGGTTCCGTCTGCCTATCTTGCTATATAAGCCTAAATATTGCTGACTCAAAAAAACTTCACCTTAACATAACAAACACGATATTTCTATATGAGTAATATCGTATTACACACGCTTAGTTTTCAGAATTAGCTTCCACAATTCCCCAAAATCCAAGATGAATTTTTCACCCCGTACACAATATTTAATTGAATATGAAATAGAGGGGGTATTATCATCTTTTGTGCGAAGGATTTAGGTGGATTTCGTGCAGGCCGTTTTGTAATACTTATTCAAGGGTCATAAGAACGTATTTAAGGAACTAAATTACTGAGGGTCGCTTTTGGATAAAGCATCAGGTGTTACGTATAATAGAAAAGATGATTCATATATTTTTAGTAACCGATGACTTATTTTTGCATAAAAAAGAGAATTAAATGAAATAATATAATGTAAACAAATCAAGATAAAACTACTCGTTAGTGATGTAGTTCCAGTGGGCAATATTTTTCAAGTTCAGTTTAGGGAGGGTCCCTCAGGAGAGAGTGCTGTGGCTACCACCGCCACATGGGATTCAATCTCATGGGAATTAGGAAAATGTTAAAAAAATACTAATTTTGTATATATTTTTAGTAGTAGCGCATATTGTAGTAGTGTAATTAGTAGCTATAATTGTAGGTTTGTTGATTAAATTATTTTTTTTATTTAAATTTAAATTTTCAGATCATTGGATTTTATTTGGACTTGACTAAAGAATCTATCATTTTCTGTTCTTTCGATACTTCCGTTTTTCACTTTCCTGACTGAGCAGAGCGAACGAATTAAAATATTAAAGAAAGAACGAATAAAAATATTAAGAAATTAAATTTTCTTGAGTGGGAATCGAACCCCACACGTCGGTCTCGCACGTCGCAGGCTTGTGCCTGCGCCATGACTGGCATGACGAACTGACGAACTTTGAATATAATCAAAAAAATCATTCAAATCATATTACTTAAAAAAAAAACAATAAACTTTTAAGAAATAAAATAAGATGGAGGACATAAAGAAGACAGGAATGCAGTGATTTATACATTCGCGACAAAGCGAGCGCGACTCGAGTTGCGCAGATATTTTTATTATTATTGTACTTGCACCTCGCAAGATATATGTAACAGAATATTTTATTTGCATACTAAATGACATGAAGTTATGTTTTATAAAAATAGTTTGTACATGAAGAAATTTTTAATTTTTCATGCATTTCCAATTAACTATTTTCCTTTTGTTGATGTTTCTAATTTCCATTGACATCAAATTCCGTCAATAAATAACAACATGTGTGATTAACACAAAATGAAACCTCTATATTACATCTAAAATGGCTTCCGAAAGTCATTTTCCCAACAAAAAGTACCAAATTAATATGTTGTTTGAACATTGTAAGGCAAACACAATCATTCGGCCACGTGCGCGCGCACGCTTCGCTTTACAAACAGTACCATATTCTATGGGAGTTCTATGGGATTTGCTGGAATCTCATTTTGTATACCACGAGTCAGTATCTTAAGACTATGTTCAAACAGAGGGTAGCCAGATTGATATTTTAGATATTGATATGATAGTGATTTACTGTGTGAATCGAAATAATCCTCTCGTAAATATTGCAGAGGGCTATAAGAAGTCATTACTATTTTTATATATACATATAATTATTGACTCCTAAGTTCTTTTCATGTATCACACACACGTCACGGAAAGCAGAGAGAATCTAGTAATAAAACACTCCGTTTCCCATTTTCCCCATTTCCTCAAATGGAAATCGAACCCACAACCGCGTTTACAGTTTACGGTCTTAATGTACAAAATTTCTTAGTTACTTTATATTAAAAGTTAGTGAACTATATCAATAACCCCACATACGTAGGTACCTACGTTTTAATAAAATATCGCGACCAGCTAATTTTTCGTAGTTGCGTGCCGTGTTCGCATGCTGCATTAGTTGATTGGCAGTGTGCCTTCTGCCTAACGATTTAATACAATTAAATGAGCAAGTATCTAGTCGCCATCTTTGACATTACCCAACGACTGTTTTGCGTGTCGTACGGATCTCTTTAACTATTAATCATAATAATATGATTGCAATCTTTATTATATTTAATTAATTATATTTTTGTTACTAATAAATTTAATTCTATGTCACTAATTTTGTTCTAAATCAGTTTTGAAAGATAGAAATCGAATAAAATGGTAAAATAAAAAGATATAAAAGATAAAACGTAAGCAATTTGAAACTATTTTCACATACCTTAAATTATTGACAAAATTCAAGTGATGTAAAATCTTAACCTTTTCTTTGTATATTTTCTTTTTTTTTCTTTTTTTAAGATCATTAAATTTAATTTAATTTTTTATTAGCAACGTATGTAAAAAATCTTTGTTTTTTATATTCACTCCATGTTTTATGTAAAAGTGGAAACTTTATTGGCAAATGTAATACAGATATGTGTAGTATGCTGAAAATATAGTAAAAGCTGTTTGTTTCCCAATATAAAATAAATAAATAAATAAAGTATTATCAATCAAGGTTCTCTATAAAATAATAAAACGGCACCGAAAGTCATTTCATTGAACTATAAACGTACGTACAGATACTCGTACATAGACGCACGCACAATTCCTTTCTTAGCGAACAACGTTCGGCCTAAGTTAATTATGTTGTTGGCATAAATCTTTCGTAATTGGCCTCTTGTTACACAACACTAAGAGCTCGGGACGTGTTGAAATTATATATGTGAGGTACACTGAAGTTTCATGATGGCTTTACGGTAGAATTATTATTTATGTTATAAAGGCGTACGTGATAATTGTCTATGGTGTTGTTAAAACGGCTTTGTTTATCACCGAATCAATCTTGTTAAGGTTTTTATGTTTCTTATGTAAGTAGACACTAAATCTGTGAAATAATTATATAAAAATAAAAAATCTAACTTTTACTGAAAATGTGAAACCCCATTATTCCCCTTCCCGTTGGGATAAGAAAGATATTTTTTTCCAGTAGCTGATATTATAGAATCTATATAACATTATGAAATATAAATTCTATTTTTAGTAAACCAAAATTTCATTCAAGTGTGAGATTTAGATGTAACAATTGCATTATCTAACCCTTGTAAATCCATCTTGTCAATCATATCTCTCATTTCACAATGACACTTTCAATAATGATATTAGTATAACAGTTCAAAAGAAATATGTAATCTCTATTAAATATGTAATATCTAAATTAAACATTATTTATATGTTAAACATTGACTGCTAAACCAAAGATTTGATTCGAAAATTTTGTATTTTTCATCTCTTATATTTATATTTAAAAAATCTGATGAAAAGTGGATCGTTTTGCCACTAGATTCTTCCTATATATCCTACTATGCAAGAAAGAACGTGAAGCTAGCTATATTTGTTCTACGTCTGTATAAGACGACGAAATAGAAAGACGTATAAATTGATAGTCGTATGAAATTTTCTCAATAATAGTTTTTAAAAATATATATAAATATAAAATTAAATAAATATCTAAAATGGAAGTGTCGTTTTTCAAATGAGATATTGTATAAAGGGTGCAAAATCTAACGAAAGCGGGTAGGCGTGCGCGATGACAATCTGCCGCGTGCGCGCCACGTGGTCGTAGCACACGTTGAGGTGGAGGATTATGAATCCGTCTACACTTGGTTTTGTTTCGAAAACTAAATTATCTTTGAACAGTTTGGATTTTATTTATTTTCGATTTGTCCCTTACTTTACACGAACAAAATGATTTTTGTGTTTAATTTATTTGCTTTAAAAAAACAAGTTAAATATGAATAAATAAATGTATATGTTAATAATACATGTTAATAAAGTCTCCTGAAATTATCAAAAAAGTGCAAATACGTCATAGTTGCACCAAATGAACGATATAAAAATATTTTGGAGTACCCAGTTGATTTTGGTTAATTAGTATTTTTTAATATCATATATACGTTATAAAGTTATAAATACAATAAGTATAATTATTTTAATAAAATATGTATTGAATAACTTCTCTTATTAATATATTTTTAATTCATAGTACATATCGCCTTTTCTTAAGACTAATTTCAATTACAAAAATCGTTATATATATTGCTAATATATTGCTAAACCTTACTTGTTTGGTAACTGAATCGATGAGCCGAACGAATATGTCCTGTTCTTGCCGAATACCTGTAAAAGATTATATACTGTAATAACTAATAATAATTAATATAAATACTCACTTGAATCATAGACAACATTATTAATAAATAATAGAATATTTTATTAATTAATAAATATTAAATTTAATTACACTAATACAAGAGAAATGATTTACTATCACAAAACATAAACTAGAGCGAAGTAAAATGTCAAATTTTCTTTTTCTTAATCAACAGAACTATATAACTAAATTCTATCATTATTTTAACTTCTTTATTTAATTTTACCCAAAATTTTATAGTCAGCTTAGAGTGCACTGTAACAGCCTATTAAGAAAATAATTAGGAGAGGCAAAAATATCTTAAAAAAACTATGTATACACATATTATATTTATATTTTCAAAAGATCTTTGCAATTTCGATTTGTATTCTCTGCTATATAGAATAAAAGGAAACTGTTGTCTTTTTTAAATGTAAAAANTAATAAAGTCTCCTGAAATTATCAAAAAGGTGCAAATACGTCATTGTTGCACCAAATGAACGATATAAAAATATTTTGGAATACCTAGTTGATTTTGGTTACATAATATTTTTTAATATTATATATACGTTATAAAATTATAAATACAATAAGTATATTTTAATAAAATATAAATCGAATAATTTCTCTTATTTATACTTTTTTTTAATTCATACATATCGCTTATTCTACTGCCGTAGAGAAGTTCGTTTTTTAAAACAATAAGATACTAACTTCAATTAAATCTAATTTCAGTTACAAAAATCGTTATATCAATATATTGCTAAACCTTACTTGTTTAGTAACTGAATCGATGAGCCGAACGAATATGTCCTGTTCTTGCCGAATACCTGTAAAAGATTATATACTGTAATAACTAATAATAATGAATATAAATACTCACTTGAATCACAGACAACATTAATAATAAATAATAAAATATGTTATTAATTAATAAATATTACATTTTAATAACACTAAAACAAGAAAAATAATTTACTAGTCTAAAAGAAAAACTAGAGCGAAGTAAAATGTCAAATTTTCTTTTTCTTAATCAACAGAACTATATAACTAAATTCTATCATTATTTTAACTTATTTATTTAATTTTACCCAAAATTTTATAGTCAGCTTAGAGTGCACTGTAACAGCCTATTAAGAAAATAATTAGAAGAGGCAAAAAATATCTTAAAAAAACTATGTATATACATATTATATTTATATTTTCAAAAGATCTTTGCAATTTCGATTTGTATTCTCTGCTATATAGAATAAAAGAAAACTGTTGTCTTTTTTAAATGGAAAAACATTTTCGAATGATATAAAAATGTAGGTAACGACAAAAAACAGATTTAGCAAGTTCACACTCTAAGCCCATGTTACGTAATGAAGGGTAAGATTAAATTAGAAGAATTAAGTAATTAAATTACTTTCATTTTCATATGTACATCTATATGTAATTAATTGCTGTGAAATGAAAATGAGATCGCGAAAGGGCGAATTTTGCTTAAAATTAAAATCACGCATATGGGACACTTTCATAGATAGCGCAGGATATGAAAAGGTTATATTAAATTTAGATATATGTTAATATTAAATATTAAATTGGAACGATTTGACGTTTTACTAAAATCATTTGCGTATCGACCTAAATCTTAAAAATATAAAAAATGTAAAACTTTGCCGACTGGCTGACAGGATTTGGAAGAATTTTATCATACAAATTAGTTGACAATCTGTAGCAAATAGGCTACTAATCAGTTTTTGCATTTTTTACTTAATACTCACATATTATAATTATTTAAATAATATAATAAATATTGACTTCCTTATAACAGAAGCCAATTAAAAAGATTTTCAAATATAAATCAAAATACATTACGAAACTTTGCACATAAAAAGGTAACTAAATTACTTCTATTAAATTAAATATACCACCTACGAATATCAGTCATATAAATAATATAGTCAGCAATTGCTTATAAGGAAACACTTAGGTCCAAGATAGGCTAAGAGAGAGGAGAGCTCGAGACGACGATCATTCATAGTGTAAGAGGCAGTCTGTGCGGTGCCAATTTTCCATTATCTCAGTAACGACAGAGGCGGCAAATATTTACAATGCCTCAGTACAATGCATTGTCTTGTACATTGTATAGTAAATTGATTTGTGTTCCAAGTGAGAGGCCATCATGGTTTAGGTTAGAATTTCCAAGTGTTATTGAAAATTTTATTAGTGAGCAATCACTACGTTATTAGTTGTCTTAGATATGTTGTATCTATTTAAAATTATATTTTCATTTGACTTGTATGCTTAATTGTTATTAATTGAAACTTTTTTCATTTAACTATTTTTCTTTAAAATGCTATTAAAATTTTTACATACACATTTATTAATTTTAATATAAATCAAACTTTAAAAAATATATTAACTTTGTTCTCTACATTTTAAACAAATCATTAAATACGAAAGCATCATTTGCAAGTAACAATAGATTTCAAGATGACTGTTTACCTCCAAGCATAGACCCGATGCAACTTGATAGACAAAGCCCAGCTTTGTTTTATTTGTATAATTAATTTGAATTGTTAGAAACAAGTAGATGCATCTTAAAATTCTTATAAATTTATTTATTCAATAAGAGAAACACAACTTACCTTATAAACCCTATATATACCCTAACTTATTATATAAGTAAAATATATGGTTTTTTTACCATTAGCGTAGAGTAACTGCAGTCTATATTGAATGCCATTATTTGTTTTCTGTCCTTCCGCTTCCTGCAACAAAGACAATGATACTAAATTACAAAAACAAAACCTTTATATATTTTTTTAATGTATAATTTTAAAAATGTCTTAAGGAACATTTTTTACTATATATAACATACATTATACTAGTACAGTTACTAAATAAAAAGAAATTCAATTCAAAATATTACAATTAAAGTGCCGCCCAAGTTTTCACCGGAAAGTCTAAAAATGGTTACGCCACTGAATAATTAAGTAGTACACAAGACGTGTGAGCTCGACGCCCTTGGTCTACAGTCTACAGTCTACACGCTTTCATATTTCAAAAGTTTTTGGGCGTTTGTACGTTTGTCGTTTTAGTATGTCACGTTTTATTTTTCTTTTTAATGGGAGTAAACTGTGAAATTGCCTTGAAATCTGTTAAACGCTGTTTTATGTCTTTTACAACAGTATATAAAAAAATATTAGAGAGAAAATTTAGTAGTGAAGTAAAAGTAATATGTCATCAGCTTAAAGTGTAAAACTGCGAAATTCGTTTTTTATTTTTCGTCAATCTCAAAGCTTAGTACATATATAGTCTTTTTTAATGTTCGTTTTAGTTATTAAATTGTGCACAATAAAGTGTAAATAAATAAACAAATTTATTATTTTTTTCTTAGAAAAATTAAATCAACCCGTTTTATTCCTAGAACAATACCATATCACAAAAATAAGATCACAGACATACCAACCGACAAAACAAGATTAACTTGACGCGCCACCAACGCATCTGAATTATGCAAATGGGGATTGTACAGTATGTAGGAGGTAGTGGGTACACGTCCGGCGTCCGCGATCCTGATTGATGGTTGCTAGCGATACTTATCACGAATTGATAAACGCATCATTAAAGCGAGGCACAAAGAATGTTTCACTGAATGGACGTAATGCCGTGTTAAAGTATTATGCGTTTGTTGGGTTTTTGTTTTTGTTTTTGACAACGATATTAGATACTAAAATTATAATAATAAATATAATATTAGGTATATGAGTAATGTCTGAAATTTTATTATATCAAAAAATGATGTTATATTATTATTTTTAAATGTTTATAATATAAAAGATTTTCCAGATGTTAAGTGTCTATATCAGAAATTAATTCATAATTACCATACACTTGTATCTACTTAGTACAAATAAAAATGTATTAAAAATGAAACATGCTAACTTAATAATAAGTTACTAACTTGATCCTTTTCTATGAAACCAATGAAGGCGGTCCTCTCAATCTCCACGGGCTGGCCGGCGCGGTCGTACAGCGCCACTACGAAATGAAAGAAATTGCTCTTCCGCAGGTTGCTGGGCGGCTGCTTCTCGAAGTGCGCGCGTCCTACACCCACGGTGCTGGAAAAACAATTCAAATATATTTTTCAAAAAATACAAGGAGTAAATATGCTTTGTTATTTAATATAATTGTATTTAAAATGTATGTAATTTTTCGCTAAACAATGTCTAAAATTAACACTTAAAATACACAATAACATTTTACAGAATGATAAAAGACCTGACATATCCGTAGGTAAATAGAGTCTTGATGTACCTATCTAGACACGAGTCCACATTAAATATTGCCTATGAGTTAAGTATAAATTTTGTTTCTTTTTCATTCAAAAATATTATACCTACCTACTCTATCTTACTATAATAAAAACATTTATCGTCACGTACCAACTTTGTTCGTATTTTATTCAGAATTGAAAGGTTCGTTTTGTGGAACGTATTTATATTAATAATTCAGTCAACAAAATTAACAATTCAATTTCATTTTACAAATATCCATATCCACACTCATTTAAATAAAAACATAATTACCTTCCCACATACAACAATAACTCTATCACTACCGTCTATCTATACAAAAATAATAAATAGCAAATGGCAAAAAAATATGATGTGCGTAAAATCTACGGCGTTTAAACACCGACCGCATATTCCGTTGAGTGACAACGGACATAGGGATGGCGAGACGGTCATAAATCTAAAATTCCTACTGAGTCGTCTTTATTTATCTCACTATTTGTCAATACACGCTAGACAGACGGTTCATGGAATCACTAAGTTCTGTTAAGGTGGAACGTGAATTGAAAAACAATAGAATGCTCATAATCCTTTTGTAATTGATTTACAACTGTGATTTTTTTTGTAAGTAATTTTTAATGTATTTTAACATAAGTTTTAGATAATTTTAAATTAGGTTTTTTTTTTGTTCATAATATAACGCATTTCTATGTATACTTATTTAGTAAAAGTAAAATGTAAAAAGTAGGAATCTAAGATTTATGTAAAAAGTGGACTTATTACATAAATCTTAGATATCTCAAGGTTATCGTAGCATATAAATAGCGTGACGACATATAAATAGCGCCACACACTTCGATATCGACATGTGGTCCCCTACATAATTCAAAATGTAGTGACAAGAGTTTACCAAAAAAAAATCTATTATTAATTGCTGCATAATTAATCTTAATTATAATTACATTTTTAACAGTTTTTAAAACTTATTAATTCTTTTTTTTATAACATCATCCAAATAATTTTATATAAAAATTCAGTAAAAGTAAATAGTAACAGCGTATCTACATATTATAATCGATATAATCAATAAAAACTACACAGCACTAGCGTCGCATTACCGCCAGAACTGTATCACGCTATGGTAGCCCATTCATCTCCCCGTTGCAGAATTTGCGTAAACAAATTGGTTTCGCGATTGCCATTTTATACTCTCGCGCTCTCTCCATTGTTTTATTTATCGCTACGAGTTTCGGCAGCGCGCCCGCGATTAGGCTGTAGCGCTTTTTTTGCTTACAGATCACCGTGGATTTATCAATCTTTAGAGCCATGCCATTTTTTTGCACTATATGCAATACGTACATACAAAAATATATATATTTGAGGCCAGTCGTGGCGTAGGGCGTTTGTGACTGTAAATGCGACTGGTTGTAGGTTCGACCCCCACTCGAGGAAATGAAATATTTATTCAGATTTATATTTTCATTTCTTCACTCTGGTGGCGAGGCAAAGCGCGGCGTTGAGTACCGTCACTCAACACGCAATGCTTTCAGAATTGGGCGGAAAGTGCGAAACGGAGTGACTTAACACTAGGTCTGCGTAAGCTGCTGTGTGCGGGATAGAGCGTGAAGCTGATTTATTTATTTATATTTACCTACATACCTATGTATTTGTGAATGTAGGATTTAAAATAAAAATTGTGAAAGTAACAAAATTGATTGTATGTGTCCGAGTTAACGTAATATTCTCGCAGCAACGTTTGTTACAGTCTAAGTGCCTGAGTTACACATGTGCTTGTTTGTGCATGTTGTATGTGGGAAAAAATATCGTTTTTATACTGTTTGTATTTTTATAATAAAAATTATTTTATAAAAAAATGACTCCACATAACATTTTTTTTTTACATTTGCATATATATATTTTTTAGGGTTGTATGAAAATTTAGCTTTTATTTAATATTTTCTGTTTTTTCTCTAGTTTGACAACAGACAAAGAGAAGAGAGAATAATGCTTGTCGGTGGGTATATCGTAAAGGAAATGGTATACAACAAAAATTATCTCATTTTTCTATTTGTTTCATAAAATATTTATCTACTAAATACATTTTCACATAAAAAAAAATATACCACCAACCTACCCACTAGTCTCTAATTAACAAAAAGCCCCAAATCGGTAGGGTAATTTAATGGTAATGATTTAGAATTGACTTTACAAATGAAGCTGTCATCGCCGTCAGGCAGCTATCTATCTACATTTGTCAAACCCACTGCTGATGACTTTGCGCTATTAAATTAATTATGGACATCCTTCATTGTATATTAATGTTATAAGAGATTACAGATTTATCTTACAGTAATCATATTTTTATAGGTTCACTCTGTATCCCGCTTGTAGCAGGGTTGGCAGAGGGAATTTAGTGTCAAGACATTCCGTTCTCCATATTCCTACCAATTTTCGGGACATGTATATTGGAGAAGTGGACCTTATCGCCGCGCTTTGTCTTGTTAGACAAATAGACAAAGATGGAAATATTCACTTATTTCCCCTCGTAGGAATCGAACCCACGGCCGTCGTTTAAAGTGATATCCTTAACCGGTGCACCACCACAACCTCTAATCATTTTTAATGTTATATAGTATAAATACAAATAACGTATAATTATTTATTTTCCACAAAAATAACAAGTGCACAAAGCAGCGGCTTACTAAACCACGACAGATGTAGGAGCGTTCCGCAAACAATGCGCCCTAATTCAAGTATCAATACGTCATATTATACGGAACCAAATGCCGATTGTGTAACTTCATTACTGGCAGTAAACAGTTTGTCGGGCCCCTGATGTGTTTGCTTGTGAATAAAATTATCTGGAGATGTTTTTTTTCGTGCTTGAATTCATATTTGTGTATTTTTGTGAAATGTTTTTTTAAGTTATTTAATTTATTTAGTAATGGTTTATTTTTATATGGAAGCCCCTTTGAACACATTGCCATTTTCAGACAGACTTTGTTCAATTCCTAGTTGTTAGAATATTTTTGCGAGAAATACAAGTAGAGTCATAATAGAGTAAGAAATTCACATAATAATAATCTCGTCTATTTTACTACGTCTACGTCCTCACGTAGTATTCCTCAAATAGCCGGGTAGGCAGAGGGAACCTAGGAACCTAGTGTTACGATACTGCATTCCTCATTAAGACACTTCCGTTTACCACTTTCCGCCGAATCCTCGAGACACTATGTGTTGAGTGGCGCAAATCAACGCCNTTGTGTATTTTTGGTAAATGTTTTTTTAAGTTATTTAATTTATTTAGTAATGGTTTATTTTTATATGAAAGCCCCTTCTATATAAAGTAAAGAAGAGATTAAGACAGAAAAATTTATGACACATTGCCATTTTTTGTTTATTTTTTTTTATTCAAGTAGAGTCATAATAGAGTAAGAAATTCACATACGCGCCACAATAGTATCTAGTCTCGTCTATTTTACTACGTCTACGTCCTCACGTAGTATTCCTCAAATAGCCGGGTAGGCAGAGGGAACCTAGGAACCTTACCTTGTTACGATACTGCATTCCTCATTAAGACACTTCCTTTTACCACTTTCCGCCGAATCCTCGAAACACTATGTGTTGAGTGGCGCAAATCAACGCCACAGAGTTAGTTACTAGTTAAATAAAGAGCATAATTTTAAATCTTAAATTATCTTGAGATATCTATGAAAACATATTATATACTCGTATGTACATATATGGAACGTTATATAGTAGTAGTAGTCCAGAAGCAAAACAACCATATTCCCAATAAAGCCCAAAATTTCCTCTGATTACACCAAAATTATCTGGCCAGCTCCACTATTTTCGTATTACTCGCTATAATGATATATCGCTATTGAAATTTTAATTTATAGACCGTTCATTATCTACAGTCGCATGCGAAACTGTAAAACGCCCCGCGCTGTGCCCATGATTTATCACGCCCTTCGCGTTTATGAACACACTTGCTATTGCTGCTGGTACACGTTATATTATCGCCTATGCGATATTTGCTGGCCCCTGATTGGACCCCATGTGGGGTAATAACGTTATTGTGTATCGGATATGAGATATACAGGTTGGCGACAAGTTGATGTCCATTTATTTGAATAATAATAAAAATTTAAAACATCAGTCGTAGAGGATGGCTGACTGGTGTGGTATAGTTGGAGAATGTTCGATTGAAGAAGATGGTTGTATATATGTATATTCTCCACTCGGTTTGAATTTCCAAAGGTTATTTAGGAAAATATTTACACTTAAGTATCTTTAATTTGATATAGTCAATTTAGAGAAAGTGTAGAATTATGTTGGGCCACTTGGAACACATTTAAAATAGATGAAAATTGAGTACGAAGTGAGTAAGAGAGTATTTTATTTATGGATACATTATATTTCAAAATAAATAATAAATAACAGTTAACAAAAAAAGTACGTATTTTTGGTAAATATTACATAAAAATTTAATCAAGAATATTTTAATTATTGTATGGACACTGTGAAAATAACCGCAAGTCCCCCACACTGCGAGTTAATCCTATGGTTATTTAACTGAACATTTGTGCCTGTTTGTGGAATACACAATTTGCTCCAAATATGTTTAGTACGATGCTCTTTCCACTAACTGGCTTATTATAACCGTAAATAAGGGTTTACTAAGTCTTTTCTAGAGTAAATAAATCAATATGGGAAGGCCAAGAGCATAGTATAAATTTTGTTTTAAAATTATAACTTAATATTTAAGCTGCTAATTTAAGGTAAAGATTTTAATATATCTATTATAAATATAATTTAAAAATTAATTAATAAAATCCTAGTTTTGGGAATTCTTAAATACAGAATTTATCCGGGTACCTATTTTATTGTAAGATACTTTTTTATTAAATATCTCCACGTAAGTTGGCAAAATAAATTATAATCAAATACTTTGAATAGAATATTAAAATTATATAATTTAGTTATACTTAGTTTAGTTATAATAAAAAACATATAAGATTTAAAACTTAAATCACAATTTTTAGTAGTAATTTACTGCATCCTTAGATGAACTTATTATGTTGTGAATATTTTCTACGATGACTCTTGCTAAAAATTAAACAAATTTAAGAAAAGTTTTTAGTAAGAGATGTATAAAAATGTACTCGACTAGTTCAAATATCACTACCTTAACTTTTAATAAAATCATCAATATATATTATATTTGTATATATATACGAGTATATATTCACAATTATAAATATACCAAAGATTTTTCAAATATTATTAAATAAAATATTTATCAAATTACTTATTAAAAAAGGGAGTTAAGTGTATTTAAACTACACTCTCTTTTTTACTAAATAATTGGACTCTATATCTACATACTAAATTTAACAAAAAAATTAAGGTTAAAATTGGCAGACTTACTTAGTATTGTCAACTAAAGCAGTCGGAGTCATCCACGCCCTGGTCAACGGTTCCTCCTTCAGAGAGGTGACGGGCCCTCGAGGCTGCGCGTGCACGCCCGCCGCCTCTTGATGGTGCAGGCCGAACATTAAGCCACCTTAGAAGAAATTGTGTAATTTAATATACCTATATATTTTCAGTAACACCTATATATTTTTAAATAGTATTTTTTGGACATACTTAATATCAATTAAATTATAATAGGTGGTTATGAATACTTTTTGCTAATAAAAAACTTAGCCAAACTTAACAAAACAAAAAGTTAACTGTACTCTACATATCTTAATAATGTGTTTTTTAATTTCCATATTTTAAAAGTGTAATATAGAAAGTACAATAATTTTTACTCATTCTCAACTCTGATTACACGAGACATTTACTCACTACAGTAACTTGCTTTGAAAGAAGTTGAAAACTTCTAACTAAATTTTCAGGATATAATCATTACCCACTTTGTTTTAAACGAAATGAAAATTTCTAAAGTTAATTAGCAGAAAGTATAAAAATTGCAAAAGTGAAATCTGAACCTACAGCCATCCTGCCAGCATTACGCATCTAAGCCACTATGATGGCTCCAAAGAAATTGGTTAGATTCAATATCTACTACTATTATTTTTACAATTTTTGTTTTTTATATTTTCACATGTTCTATTATTTTTTTATAGAAAATGTTAAATAAAATGTTAAATATTGTTTTTATGTATGTGAAAATATCTAAAAAATTATATGATAAGAATAAATAGAAATTTCTAAATGTAATATAAGTATAGGATACAGAACCATCAACTGTATTATTCATATAATCAATATTTTTTATTTCTTTTTATATTGTTCTTAACTTAACTTAATAATATTTTATATGAAATAATAGAGAATTTTAAATATTGTTTGAGTTCAAAATAATTAATATTTATAATTAATAACAAGGTTGATAATGCATAAATAAATTATTGTTTTAGATATAGATATCTATATATTTAGATAAAGTATTTTAAAGTATTAAAATGTTACATTAATAAATGTAGAGAAATATATTTTTTTAAGTTTAATTATAATAAAATGTGTTCAGTTATAATATTTTTTTTAATAAACATTTTCATTGTATTTTATTTAACTTTTTTTTTATTTTTCTTGTACCCCGCACACAGCAGGGTAAATTTATTTAAGTCAATATAGAAAACAAAATCCAAGACCCAAAACCCAAAAACATATTATTTATTTATTTTTTACATTTTGAATACTACATATATCAGTTACCTGACGACCTCGGCGCCCCAGAGGGGTACAGCTTGCGGCCCCATCCCACGGGGTCCAGCTCCAGCGGCGGCCACGGCGAGCCGGTGTACCCGCCCGCCGCCGCGTTCAGCTCGTCCGACCGAATCTCGACGGCGACACCAACGTGCAACAAACAACGCCCGCGGCTATACTAAGTAAACGCGCACTCAAACTAATGTCCGAACCATAATATTTTATATACGAAGAAAATAACACAAAACAAACACACGAAATTTATTTAAATAGATTTCGAAGAAAAAACACTATATGCAAGCTTAAGTTTTCTATTTTAAAAGCAAGAAAAAACGAATTGAATAAATTTCAAAGTATCAAATCTCGTCTCTATGTCCGATAGGTGACTCTGTAGTATCGTGAGGGTTCAGCGTGTACGGTCCCGGTAGTGCGGGCGATCCCGCTGTGGATTTGCGGAGCACTAACAAGCGTCGCGGGAGCGCGCCGAGTGCGCCGCGTCCCCCGTCCGTCCCCGCGGGCTGGGAGGCGCCCTGGGGACACGCCCTCGCCTCCAGAGCGGGACGACGAATGTGGTACAGGTGGCGCCACTTTGATATTCCTTCATTATTCTTGTTTTACATTATTCATCATAGCTGAAAAGTTTTATATTATTCTTTTATATTTTTTTTTAGTTTTAAACACGAAACGTATTTTATATGTAGACTTAGTGGGGAGTAAAGTATTGTAATGACGGATCGGCAGCGCGGTTTCCCTTAGAGACCGTTAGTGGCGCACGCGGGTAAGGGACGGAGGGAGATGAGACGTACAGCATCTCTCTGGACCAGCCAGCCTCTGCTTTGGGACGGCCCACGGCGCAAAATTACTTATTTAACCCAAGTTAGATTGACGATGATGAAATTTCAGTGGGAATTGACTTTAACTACTCGCGAGATGAGGTTTTCGCTACATTAATTATTACATACGCGAACTTTGACTCTGTGACGCAAACCAAAAACGATCATACTTGACGAATTTATTCTCATAATTCATTCATTTTAATAATTTTATTCATTAATTCTCATATCTTATTTCTGTCTCGTATCATTTTATGCGAATAAGTAGATATGTTTACTATTTTACACCTACACATTTTTATGATTTCTATATTAAGTGTATGTCGTTGAACCTATTCTCATAAATACTTAATCGAAAAACTTAAGAAAATTGACGAGCACCATAGTTGAAGCCAGTCGTGGACACAGAAGTACAAAGTGTTAATGTAAACGCGACAGACTGGTTTCAATTTCCACTTGAGGAAAGGAAATATTTAATATATTATTATTTTTTTAATTTCTCTGCTTTTTTATAGAGGCAAAAGGCGGCATTGATTTCTGCCACTCAACACTATGCCTCCTGAATTAGGGGGGGAAAAGGAGAACTCTGCTTATGATGCTGTGTGCGGTGCGTAAGTACAGACGTAGATCGTAGACGTAAGAGTAGACCCTACCTAATCTACGATATACATGGAATAATGATAAAATATAATAATAATATACCTTTCTCTCTGCCCTGTTATAAAAAATAGGTCATAAAAATAATACAAAAAATAATATTCGAGCAAAATAATTCTGGAAATATAACTCTATTTTTATTAGTTTAACATTGTAGTTTAATATTAAATCTAAATATAGGTACGAGTACCTACCGTAGCTATTATGAAAAACTCTACATTTACATATCTTAGTAAGAATACCTCCTTATATCACAACATATAATCTACCATTGAACAAAATTAATTAATATTATTTCAACAAAATATTTAATTATATAAAAAATATCATATTTTTAAATTAACTTCACAGATATTCAATTACAAACATCGATATATTCTCATAATGTTAACTTATATAGACTCAATTATTCTACTATTCCCGACCTGAGTACTGGACTCTTAAGGGAATATTCGTGATTATCAATAGCGAATTCAAAGTACAATTGCCAATTTGACGTCGCTCTCCCACGAGAACTGTTATACTGTGTCACTGGAGAAGTGCATTTAGTACAGACGAGGTACCTACATATAAACTTGATGTAAGTAATTATCATAATATTAAATTGTTGCCCATTATTTCTATTTACTTTTCCATTTTTCAACCTTTTCCCCCGCGCAGTCTGGTTAACAGAAAGAACCTGATATCAAGACATTATTATATAGGTAGGTACCGGAATCGAGAGGTTAGTTTAAGACAATTTCATGTCAGTGTAATATAAGAACGAAATTTTATATTTAAAAGCTTATTTTACATAATTAAGGTTTTCGTTATAAATTTGAATGACTAACTAAAAAAATTCTAGAAGTACAATTTAAAGTAAAAAAATGTAAAGAAATCCAATTTAAATATTACATAGAAACAAGCACAATATAAAAAACTATCTACATAATTCATGAATCCTGACATACAAATTACACAAAATAACATATATATTTTAATAAAATGACCATCATAGCCCACGTTCGCAAGAAACGAGTTTCAACAAGTTGAAGGCTCGCTGGGAGGTCCCTGCGGACCGCCCAGCCCCGCCCACCGGCCACGCCCATCGCCAGGAGACCACAGTTTGAAATATTGTTTGCAACTATGATCGATAATGAGTACCTAGCAGCTAGTACCTATGGTATAAACATGTCTGAGAAAATTTAAATCTAAAGAAATAGTGGTATTTTAGTGTAATATAATTTATACATATTTATCTTAGAGACATTGTTTCGTTAATATTTGGGTGACATATGTTCGCAATGCTCTTAAAAATTGAAAATAAATTGGGTAAATATCATGAAAGCTTTTTTTGAAAATTGAACTATTGAAAAGGCAAGGGAAAACGAGACTTTTCTTGGTTTTTTATTTTGATTCAGCAAAATTTTGTTTAACTGATTTAATATTAAAACCCATATTCAAATAGTTAAAAAAGACTGCCTTTACTGGTGAGTAGGTAGATAATAATATTTTTTATTACTTTATACTTAGGTATATTAAACAAGCGTTAAAGATCATAATTCGGATATCAAAAGAAAAAAATATATAAATACAAGAATAGTAAAATACCAAAAAATATAATTTATTTTTAATGTAGATTTTTTTTCATCTTTACGCTGTATCCCGCATTTAGCAGGGTTGGCAGATGGAGCCTAGTGTTAAGGCACACCGCTCCCCACTTTCCCGCCGAAATCTGAAGGCATTGCGTATTGTGTGACGAAACTCAAATCCACGCGTTCCCTCGACACCACAGCGAAAAATGAAAATATCCTCGAGTGGGGATCGAACCCAGAGCCAGTCACGTTTATAGGCTTGTGCCCCCGAGTTACGACTGGCCTCATGTTGATTTTACCTCGTATAAAAGAATATTGTATTAAAAGTATCAGATTTCTAATGCATAGCTTGACAGCAATTTGCATACATACTTATTTCCTGAACGCAACCTTAAATAGAACAATGGGTCTAGATTCAGGCATCACAATTAGCTATCATATATTATTGCAACACCTAACTAGAACGTCTTTGGGGAAATACCGTTTTGGATTTGAAAGTTAAAGTAAGATTAAAAGTATTTAAATGCGACCACCTATTTTTAATAAAACAGTACCTACTACAAAAAAAACATATAAATATATATAAAATACAAAATAGAAGTTTGGAAGTTATATAAATATATAGAAATACAAAAATAGTAAGAATTTAACCTACCTACCTTCAGAAAAGAGATAAAGTAAAGCAACCAAATTGATGACCATAATTCTTTAGTAATTTATTCTTATTCAGCGTAGTTTTGCTAAAAAAATCCTACTCCTATCATATCAATTTACAAAAAATAAATATATTTTGCCGATTTGTATAGATAAGAGATTGAAACCGTCGTGACACAGAAGGGTGTGTGAACACTTAACCCTCAATGCCTTGAAAAATCGACGGAAATAGTAGAACGGAGTGTCTTAACACTAGGTTCCCTCTGCCTACCCTGCTATATGCAGGAAAAAAAGAAATAAATAAGGTGTGAATACACAAAAGCTTAGTAAATTTAAAGTACAAATCGAAGCATTAAAAATTATCTGTACTCCTCAAGATATGAGATAGGCGAAATAAGCTTAATAACTAAAAGAAAACAAGTCTATGACAATTCAAACGGGAAGCGTTTCAAATTAAATGATACCACATAATATACACTTGCCTTAGTAAAAATTCACCAGCAAGAAAATGTTTATTGGTCTCGAATATCCTCTTCATTTTAATTCGAAACCTTAAGTCAGCTTTAAATTACGCTTTTTGCCGTCCTTATAACACCCTCGACGGCTGTCCCGGATTAGGGCTAGCAGCGTACTTTTTCTAGTGCGAAGAACCGTAGTACCTTTAGGTGCCCCCAGGGGGTACTTCCAGGCCCTTAACGTTTACGACTACCCGATTGCTTTTCTATGAAGGGCCTGAAAACGGTCGCGACAAAAACGACCAGATGTGAACGGAAGTAACGAATTGATTAGGTTTGCGTGTAGCGAGTGTCAATTCTGATGTTCAGTGGCCACTTCAGTGGTCATTTTTTATCGTTTATTGGGAACGAAATGGTGCTACTTCCGATTTATGAAAATAAAAACATGAGTGGTTGGAGTGCCTGTGCAGCTGTATTGGCATTATTTATCTTATTTATGTTTGGGTCGTAGGTGCTGTGAAATATTATATTTATCATTTAACTATTTCTGTACCACTTATAATATGATGACTTCATTTCTTTAAACTGTAGGTTTCGTGTAAGAAATTAAACAAATAGTCTAAATACAAAATTAAACTCAATAAATATGTCTAAGATATACATAAAAGCTCGAACTAAATAAGAAAAAATATGAACATTTCTACCAAAAAACGCACCACACGCTGGGTTCACAAATTTGGCAAACATTTTGACATAAAAGATTGAATGTCACATCTTCAGTAGGCCTTTGACAAGACAAATAAACCGCAAGCAACCTTCATAATGAGTCAACTAACCGCCCGCCATACAAAACTACTGTTTCTCAAAAGAATAACAATTGAAAAAGTTGAAAAGAAATTAGGTAACTGATTCTTAACGGGAACTTGTATGGATGTCGTGTAAATAATAGGAATGATGACTTGGAGATTTTATATAGTGACGTTATATAATTTTAAATGAAATAAATAAAGAAATATGATTATATAAGTTAATATCACTCTTTTATTATATAATGTATTCAAGTAGTAAGATACTTTTAGTATGTATGTACAATATATTTATTTTAATTTTTTACGCACTACTACTGATAAATGCTTTAAATTATTCAGCCAAAAAAAAAATATATTACATCACTAATAATATAATAACATTAATAAGTATGTAGATAATTATAATAAATCCAATAATTCATTATACTACTTTAATTGCTATATTTTCGTTGACAGTAATTAATTTTTAAATAAATCATTCGACTGCAACATTATTTTATATTATTTCATACATATTCCTTACAACTTAGTCACCATTCTATAAATATACTAACTATGATTTAAAATGATTTAAAAATAATAAAACCAAAAGTACAACATACAGAAAAATTAAAAAAAACAATGGTTAAAAATATCCCGCCATTTTTAGTAAAAATAAAAAAGTAAGAACGTCAAGTATTCCTTGCTTATTCCACATCAGTGTAATGGCGTTATATTTTCGGGAGCACACGCCGCGTAATTTTGGCGGTCGTATGATAGACTCGAGGTAACTCGTCATAATGCGTTTAGCCGTTTCTGTTTTCGTGGAGGCCAAAGAGTATGAAATTATTGGTATGAGGAAAAAAAAATTTTAAGTCAAACAAATGACATTTCAAAAATATTTAAAATTCAATTTATGCGTGCACTAGTGTGTGACTGTAAACGCGACTGGTTGCGAGTTCTATCTCCTCGCGAAGAAATGGAATATTTCTTAGCTCTGGTGTCGAGGTAAAAAGCGTCACCAGCCTTTACTTTAGGTTTCCTCTGCCTAATTCAATAATGTAATTTTCTTATAAGTTAATATATATCTTGAGGATAAATAAAGTTAAACATGATTTATATACTTATGTACACATATTATTAATTTGTAATAATTATCAATGTTTCAAAACAAATTAGAACGCTTTTTCTTGTTTATAATATACAAATTAAAAAAACTAGCCGCTGGCAGTTCTGTGGGATATTTGATCCGTCCTCATATTTCGGGCAACATTATATTACTTATTCAATATTTTCAAATTGGCCGCGCTTCGTTGTAATGGAGCTGAAAAAAATACGAGAACCCCGGCAAATGGATTTGCAAGCTTATTATTTATTTATACCAAAAATTGGATCAGACATCTTTTTATTTTAATTTCTACATCTCATGTCTCAGTTCTTTTTTTTTGTAACTAATTTTACTGTCTATCTTTAGAGTTAGAGTCCTAAGATATATAATTATTATTTTACAATAAGCTTATTATGAGTTTTCTGTGTGTTTTGATTACTTTTCTATAATATTAATTTTATTTTGTAATTAAATATATTTTTGCTTATCTTATTGTTTTTTCTTTATTGGAACCGAAAGTCGTTTTCCAAATATACTTTTTGTTTAAAACAACAAAGCCTTAAATATTATTCATTTATTACATTAAAAACAAATCCAAGAATGACGTTTTATCTACATAATATACTACTCTCAAATAACAATAAGCAATCTAAACACATAAAAATGATAATAATATTTCAAACTCCCCTAAAACTACGAAATAACAAACCTTGTGCGACAAGTGACTCGACTCGCCATATGACTACTGTGTCATAGAGACCATTTATCATCTGAGATGTGACAACTGAATTTATTATAAAAAAAACAAACAATGCTCGCACTGCCCATGGATAACAATTTTGCTCTTCTCTCAATATTTATTGTAGAGTAGTTACTTTCTGTGTGCACTATTTTATTCATTTAATTTTAAGTTATTCTAATTTACTTTATAATGCTAGTATTTATTTCATTTATTTTTCGATTGTGTCGATTAATTTGTTCATGAGATTACATATATTATTAAAAAAATATTTCTTGTTTATCGTAATTTATCTAAAAAAAATCTTTAGGTATCTAAGAAAAAAATTTGATAAATATTAATAATAATAAAATTTGCGCTTTACTATACCCATATACTTATATTTATATCTCAAATTAAAAGCTTTGCCCAAACTTAATCTATAAAAACCTGCTCAAAATCTGAGGGGGCACTGGTAGTGCTAAGGGTGGCGCACAATGGAGATAGCAATTTGATATTCAGGCCACATTTTTAATAAGCAGCACAGTAATGGCTCGAGTGGCCCACTCTTTACAGCTTTTTATCATACTATTAGAGAGCTACATTACTCTCTTTTGTATAAAAATGGCCATGACATTTGTTGGACCTGTTAAAAGGTACCTACACTACAGGCAGGCGTATAAGCAAAACTGGTGCAAAACATTTTCTTTTGTTATACTGAAAATTCATATGTTTTTCTTTATGTTCTCAAAGAGAAATAATAAATAAAGAATAATTTCGTCCTTCACTTTTAAGCTCTATGTCTAAAGTCTACATTTAGAGGTGGATGGTTTTAAAGAATATATAAACTTTTATTTTACTGAAATATCAATCAGTATTAATAATACTGATTATACTGATTGATATTTCAGTCATATATATATTTCGTCAATTACAAACGCGCCTCGGTGCCTTTTAAATTATTGATATAAAACATAAAAATAAATTTCTAATAGTTAAATATTTTTTATATTCAAATATAATATGTACTTGTAGTTAATTACAACAGACATACTCTATTAGCTTATATGTATTATTTATAACAAATTATAAGAGCAATTTTCATAAACTTTAATTAAAATGAAATCCAAAATTATGACTAATTTCAATATAATTTTTCTCTAGATATTTAGTGTGCAAAATGTTCTACATATCAACATAAGATTAAAAATTATAAAATTTCAATAGGTTATTAAAAAAAATTGAAAGAAAAAAGTATTCCAGTTACAATTTAAAAAAAAGCCAACCTCAAAAGTAACAAATGTTTAGCCATATTTTATTATATTAAACGTGATAATAATATTTAACGTTTGAAAAGCGCTCGTTACTTAACGAAGCATTGTGGTGCATCTGTTCGGTATAGTGCCGTTTTGTATTTTTTGACGTTGACGTCTAGTATCATAAGTATCTACTTGAGTTTTTTTATGCAAAAACTGCCTAGATTTAATAAAATAAATAAATATAAATTTAAGAATATCAAATAACATCTTGTTATCTTGTTCATTGAAAGAATGTAAATTCCCATTATAATATAATTGAAGATCAATCGATAGATTAATTTTAACAATAAATGTTATTGATAATAATTTAATATTTATTAGTTATTTTTAACATATTTAAATACTAGGTAACTCTCCTTTTAAACATATATAACCCTCTCAATTATTAATACACCACGATCACCTATTCTAGAGCGAAAGATTTTCATTACTATTACGAGCACCGCGTGCACCTTAATTAATAAAACGAAAAATTAACGCAACAGGTCATTTCTTCGCTCTGGTGTAAACGCAATGCGGGGAGTAGAGTGTCACAACACTAGGCTCACTCTGTCTCTGCCTACCCTGCATACGGGATACAGCTGAAAAAAGATTACTTTTATTAAAAATAAAAATATGTATAGGAAAGGTGGTGTAAAAACTCTACATGTTTTAGCCAGTACCACATCTCCATAGCCAAGTGTAAGTTAACAAGCAAACTAAGACAATACAACTTAGCAGAACTTAGCAGCTCGCCTGAACTTGCATCACTTAATTAGTATTTGGGTTCTATCTTGTTAAACTTGCTAGACCTAATTAGTACTTGTGTTACAATGGTCTATATGCCTTCCTATTTTCTATATAGTCTGTGGAAATGTGGTTTTAAAGTTGAAGAAGTAAGGAATTTTGATTTTTTTTCAGATTAAATCGGATATTATAATGGCATTATATATATATATATTTTTTAACATATAATTGTATTTTTCACTAGATATTTTGTTTACTTTCATATTTTTATTATTGTTAGTAAACAACCAGTCCTGGCTCTTTAACACATTGTGCATATAACGTAGCTGGGTAACATGTTCTACGTAATAAATAACTATGTTTTTTTCTTATTAACTGCTTAATAAGTGGTGATGAAGTTAGCAAATCTATAGCAAAAAAAAATATATTAGCACTCATTATGCTGCTAAAGCGAAATTATTTCAATCATCTTTCCTTTTTTATATATCTTTATCTTGAGGCCTGTCGTGGCGCAGAGCCAGCGTCCACCTATAAGCACGACGAGTAGTGGGTTCAATTCCCGCTGGAAGAATGAAAGCAAGACGTTTTGTGTATTTAGGGGCGGAAGTAAACACCGCGTTGCCTTGTTACTAGAGCGAAGAAATGAAAATATTAATGAATAATAATTAAATTCCCGGAATGGGAATCGAACCTACACCGTCGCGATTACAGCCACATGCTTGTGCTACTACGCTTCTATTACAGATAATACTTAAATGTAAAATGTTCATAAGAGATTATTCGCTTGATCTCACCAAGGTGTGTATGTGAGCGGTGGGGTTATTAGCAATGCCTCGCACAATATCCGGCTAGCCGAGCTTGAGGTCGACGCTAATTAAATACGAATCTCAAGACGCCGTGATTTTACTTACGCTGTAGCACACGTGGTGGAAATATTGTGTTGTTTTAGAATCAATTGTATTTATAAATAAATTAATGTTATTATACCTAATATTATTACTATATTAGTATTTATTTGAATCATCTATCTGTATTTTCTTTTACTGAGTGCAACGCACATATTATAAGCATTTAATAAAATACCAAATACAAGGCCCATGGAAGGTCCCGTACCAATTACATAATAGTAGGACAATTGGAAGTACTGGCTGATACGTAGATTTTTTTCGAGACATACCGTGTTGAGTGCGGGAAATTGGAATTCAACGCCACGCTTTGACGTTAACAGAACGAAAATATTAAATAATAACTCTAGTGGGAATCGAAACTACAACCGTCGACAGATACAGATTATCGTCACTGGGCTGCATAGTATTACTTAAAACTCGCCTAATGTGATACATACATTGTCCCACTCTAAACTAGAGGAAGTTATAATTTATGAACCAAGTTCCGGCCCTCGCCTTCAGACCTCCGTCAGGGACCGTAGACGCGCTGATGTTTAATGCACACTGTCTGAGATCGCCTTAAAACTACCAAGATACCTTAAGTAAGGAAATTACCTAGATTTATTTGAAACTGTTTTAACAGCTTTTAAGAGCATTTAGTTAATGGAATATGTATAGTATTAATAAGTTACTCTATAAAATATAATCTTAAAGGATGACTGTTTTTTTTCGTGCATCTAAAAATATCTACTATTCTTCGCTCTCACTATCAAAGCCGTAATTCGTAATCATATTTTTTTCTTTAAATCATTATGTAAGGAAATATTAAAGCCACTGTAGCGCAACGGAACACCATCTAATTGTAAACGTGTAGGATGTGGGTTCGATTTTTACTGGTAACAATACAAAGCAGAGTGTCGAGGTCCGCAACTTAATGTGCAATATCTAAAAAATGGGAAACGGAGTGCCTTAACTCTAGGTTTCAACTCTACATTTCTGCAATATTTTTGATACTAATGTTCAACAGCGCCATCTATATAATTATTGTAGAATCTATATTATAAGCTAAAGCTGCCATCTACTTTTTACTTATGTCTCAACGCCTAAAACATAATTTATAGAAATCATCGTCAGATGGAGTAAAATAAACATAAAAAAGAAAGACATTTAAGACATTGAAAGTATATTTATATAAAGATATTATGAGCATTAGATCAATAAATATGAATATAAAAGTTGTTTAAAATAATAATAAAAAATAAAATTTCATCCATTGATTGGCTATTAAAAGAATTTTTTTCGAAGGCCACTTCAGTATTGGAAGTGTATTCTGATATTTTCGTATAAACGCCAGGGTGCTGTCCACATTCACCTCCCCACGCGACCACTCCAACTAAAACTCCATTGCAAACAAGAGGCCCTCCTGAGTCACCCTTACAATTATAATAATTTAATATTATTTACATTAAATTTGCTTTTTTTTTCACATTTTAGCATTTTTACATTTCTTAACTAACTTTTACATGTTTGAAAAATCGAATAGAGAAATTGGGCGTATCTTCTTATTTACTATCATAAAACTATTGCAGCGCAATTGAAACGTGCCAGGTTGATATGTGATTGTCGTCTAGTGGGTTCAAATCTCAACCAGAGGCGCATTACTTATGACAGGCTTGCCTGGTCTGTCTGTTCTGCCAGATTTTTAATTTTCACAAAAATGTATTTAAAATTTATTAAAAGATTTATAGTTTATAACCTGACAAGAGTCTTTTCCAGGAGAGCCAGCGCATATGCTGGAAGGATGCAAGTATTCATCTCCGTAATACGATTTACATACCGACATCGATACCAATGGAACGCATACCATTTGTAATGAAAATGATGCTGCATCCTGAAAATGTAGTCATCATTAATGTAACAATAGCGCATTGAAAAATTTTAAAATAAAAATACATTATTATTTTCAAATACTCCCTTCCTCCCAAACCTCACACAGTTTACTACATTCATCCCGATCATATTACCTATGTATAATTCGTTATTATACCTTTAGTTGAAAAATAAGAAAAAAATAAGATTTCGTGAAAAATATAAAAATAATACTTTTTAGAAAACATGTAAAAATATAAACGTAGCGGTAGTATTTTTTTCTCCTAAGTGTTAAAGACTTTTAAAGATGTAAAAAAATATATAAAAATAAATATTATTACTGTAATATTTGATAGACTTACGTCTTCCTTTAGCCCAAAACCCGAGACGACACATTTCAGTCCATCTTCGACATCTTTGTCCCTTTGTATGTTATGCAAACGAATAGGTTTTATATTTTGAGATGCAATAAAAGCGCTGTTGAGCTAAAAAATATATATATACATTAAACATATTTTATTGTCACGGCCCCCGTACAAATATATAAGTTTGTAAATAGAGTTTAGTAGACATTTAGAAAAAACGTTGCTATTTTGACGACACTATTTAAATAAGAACAAGAAAATATTCCTAAAGAAGCAACAGCCGACAGACAGGTTTTTAATAATTACATTTTAAATTTTTTACACTAAATTATATCTCAGTTTTATTTATCTATCAGTTCTGATCTTAATCTATCTATTAATTAATCAAATTTATAACTTTCTTATAATTCATAACACAAAATATATCACAAACATATTATATTAATAGTTTAAAGTAATACCTCAATTACACCGAAGTCGTGCTCTAAATAAGTCCAATTGTAGTATTTATGTTTATAAAAGTGTTTTATTTTCCGCCAATGCTCCTCCAGCCAGGCTACTATTGACACTGTAGTGTCAGTCGTTCCGGCCACAACTCTTACATTGTAAAAGTTCTTTAACTTGCCACTGGTGAAAATAAATATAATAAAAAAAAATACTTTTTATATGCTATTTCAGGATCCATTTTTTACCGGGAAAATTAAAAATAAGTGTTTTCAATATTACATTCGAATTTAGTACTGAAACATTTGTATTCCTACCAAGTTACCAAAATTATTTAACATTACTTAAATAAATAATAAGAATTCAATTGATAAGGTAGTTTTGATAATTAATTTTAAATAGTTTTTTAAATTAAGATTCAATATCACACTTCGCCAAACGCATCGCCACTCGCCAGCTATACAAGACATGTGGCGAACATTACATTGAAAACTCTACAAAATGTTGTCCCAAGGCGTGAAAGGTATTCAAAAGCATTCAAACCATTCTATGGTTTTTACAGATAAAAGCAGAAAAGCATACATATATACATAGTTAGCTATATATTATGTAAATATAGCAAGGAGGTAAATTTACATAAAATAATGTTGTAGACCCACTTCCGAATGCGACCTGATGAGAATAATGGTTATCAACAAACACGCACGGGGCAGAAAATTGAGACATGTCTGTTCTCCTTTACCATAAGATGTAGGGAATATGTGATAAATAAAATATATTTTCATGATAACTTACTCGTTATCTATGAAACAATGGGCAGCTGTAACCACATATTTCATAGTAATCAATGATCCTCCACAAAAAGCTGACCATAGATACCCTGCTATATACCTTTTTCTTAACGCTACCTGAAATATATTATATTAGGGTTCCGGATATCAAAAAGAAAAACGGAACACTTTATTGTCCGTCTGTAGTCAATGCAATCAAAAGATCTCGCATCTTTTATGCATTCATGCATTTTTTTCCTTTTTCCTACAATCCTCCTAATAACTCTCAAAAATGTATAGGTTCTCTTAATTATGCAGATAAAAATTGATTAAGCCTTACTTGGTACGGTATGTCAGATATTGCAGCTTCAGAACCACCTAATATTTTTAACGGACATATGTCCACATACGCTTCAAATTTCTTGTTTTCTTCTAAGATATTCTAAAATATAATAATTGGGAGATTATTATACCTATTTTAATAAAACTTTTCATAGAAAGAGATACTTACACTAAAATTAAATACATCTGAAGAATCATCAGCCGTCAATAGTACGTTATTCCCTTCAGTGCATATATCAAGTAAAGTCAATAAAAAAATATATATAGAAGGAAAATATTTCATAAGTTATCAGACTAAATAATTTAGTTGTGATTATACTTATTCGTCTTATATATTCCATACAAAAAGGAAATTACGAAAAGAATGAAAAAGAGAAAGCAATGACTTATTACGTTATTGTCACATTTATATATAGAATATTAATAAAATCATGGAAGAGTTTTTTTGTCATTACAGTATAATAAAACAAATCTTAAATAATAATATTTTTGTATATGGTTCCGTACCGTATATATAAGATAATGTAAATTTATTTTTATCTAAAAGTCTTCTATATTTAGACATTCTTCTTAAAATTTATCTGATAAATTTGACAATTTACTTTACTGTCAACCATTGGTGATGCTTGCTACTAAATTTTACTTTGTGTACCTTTTTCTAAATATCTTACAAGTGCCATTAATAGAATCGTACAATGAATCAGTAGATAATGACTACGCACCTCGAGTTGTAAATGGAATACCAGCTCAACTTGGAGATGTTCCTTATCAGGTTATACTACCACAACCAAATTATAACTTATATGCTTCACTAATTGATATGCCACACAGTGGGTTTATAATTATCTATTTACAATTCAATATGGGACCACAATTTTAGATTCTGATATGATATGAAATGCTTTTATAATTAGCTTTACGCTGTATCCCGCACTCAGCACGGTATGCAGGGGAAAAAATCTATTAAAATAAATACATTACAGAAAATTACGTCATGTTCATATATTTGTTCAATAAAACAATATGTTTAGATAGCATTTAAGGCGAAGATGGGAAAATCTCGTCTGTTTTACACGTTTTGTGGCGGCGCCATTATAGCGCCAGCGAAGCTTCTCTCTGCAGCGCACTGTTTCTGTCTCAAACGCAATTTTTGTCAAAACCTGTTCAATATTGTTGGGTAAGTGCACGTTTTTATATTACCCATGTATAGAGTAATCATTTTTAACTCTCGCTATTTGAGAAATTAAATTTACTCGTTTAAACTACGTATAAAATTTATAGAGACCAAAAATCGCTGTCAAATAAATACGCTGTAGCTGGGAATTTAAAAAACAAAGGATATTACAAGAAGGTGGACGGCGGCAAACACGGACAATGGAGAGAATTGAGTAGTGTCAAATATCCGTCAACATATAAATTTCCTAAGGATGACATTGCAATATTAGTAAATATATACATTAATGTTTTATTTTGAGCAACTCTAAGCTGTAAAATGGAGAATTTTTTCATTTCAGTTGTGAGAAGCTAATAAATATATATAAAAGCTTACAGATATATATAATAACTTACATTTGCAGCATAGCAGGGTAGGCATAGAGTACCTAATGTCAAGACACTCCTCTCTTTTCTTTCCTCTTTAATTCCATTGCCCTTACACATTTTACAATATAAATATTTTCGGGAAAAGACTTTGAATTTTCTTCTTAGCTTTAAAGTTAAAAAACTTAAAAGATCACGAGAGAATCTATAATTTAATCTACAATAGCAATGTAAGTACTTAAAATACAACTTTATTTTCTTATTATTTCCAGTTTACCGTTGAACCTTTCGTTTATAACAGTTTCGTCAATTACATTCCTTATGCGAGTAAGCACATAGACTATACAGGGGAATGTCTAGTATCCGGCTTTGGTCGAACCTCTAAGAAGGTAAGGTTTTATATTTTTATTAAACACTGTGCAGTGGGCACCGTATACGGAGATAGTCCTCAAGATTTCGACATAAAGATGTCGACATGGAGTCTGGTCCTGCGAAAAATGCTCTTACACCCAAGTTACTCACTTAGTTTCATGCTTTATCCCTTGCGGGGAAGCTAGAGAGGATGAACCGCCAAACGTTACAGTATTTGCATATCCCTTTGCCTGTCTTACCGCTCAATTTTCCTTCATAAATATTTTTTGCAATTCTTTAATCACTCCTTCTTTAGACGTTCCCAAACCACCTCAGCACGTTCTTTTTCATTCTCATCGTGCCGACCTCGCTTGTAGCTGCCATTCTGTGTATTTCTTCTAAACTGACTCCGCATATACCTAAGTTAAGTTAATAATATATACTCATATATTATACGTGGACGAAGATTGTAGAACGTAGTGACGTTGTACAATCTTCGTCCACGTAGATATTTTCATACAATGCACCGCTTAAAATATTTTTTATACAGGGTGGAATTGACGGCACCACTGTAAATGAAACCACAGTTTTAACTACTCTATAAAAGCCTAATATAATTCAGAAAAAAAATAATTCCCAAAAATGAAAAAGTTATTTTTTCAAACAAAATAAATAATAAAATTATCGTTTTAAAATAAAACGCCATTTGTAAAGTATAACATAGGCACGCACACACTTACCTGTCAAAGCGGCAACGTCGCATACGTATGTGTGCGTGACACGAAATACAGGTATGGATAAAAATCGTGAAATGAAAAAAAAATCCTACGTCCAAACTGTTGAGGTACCTTGATTATTTTTTTTACTTCTGGGTTTGAAATATGTTACCCTATATGCAGTTTCAATTAAAGAAGCGCGGCCTCTTCCACCCTGTATATAAAAAATATTTTACATTAATTATATATATAAAAATTATTTTAAATTGAATTTAAATCTAAATCTTATAATAACATTCATCATATATCAACACAGCCAAGCTATAACTACGATATTGAAAAATCATCAGTAAAAATCCAAATTGCATCGTTTGAAATACGCTTGGCTAACTGTCTGACACATTTGTAGGAGAGATCAGATAAGCTTCTTATCGCTGAATTGACGGTTTTCCCGATAGAAAGATGCAATCGGAAGCATAAAAGAAATATGAAGAAGTTTGTTTGCATTTCTTCCGGTGTAACTAATATCGGTAAAGTATGTCTTCAACGGATTATCTTCTTTATATATTCTTTTTTTTGTGATGTAATCCAAATTTTATTTAAATAAATTAATATTTTACAATAATATGAAAGTATAACAAACTAAAAAAATATTACCTATCTAAAGAAATTATTTAAATAATTAAAATTTAAGTAACGAATCATATTATTCATGATAGAAAACTATTATGTAAGAGAAAAAAGCTTTTAAATATTCATAGAATTCACTAAAATATATACTCAAATTTTACTTTCCCTATTCTGTCAAGCAATATAACAAAATATCCAATTTTCTTTTACTCCCAGGGTGATTCTGGAGGGCCATTAGTATGTACGAACACAAAAGACCCAAATGAGCAAGCAGGCAAAGGCATTCTAGTCGGGATAGTCAGTGGTCACCGTTCTGGCGCTGGTGGATTTCTTGTTAGAGTATCTTCATATAACGAATATATTGAAAGTAATAACAGTACTTCTATTAAAATAGAACTTAAATTATTTTACGTTCTAACAATAATAAAAATAAAATATTTGTTATTTTCATTTGGTTTTATTTTTTTTTAAAGTTTTTCAAATATTTAGCATAAGAAGACATACATAAGTAAAAAAATAATTAAATATTACATATGAACAGCCAACTCCACTAAAAAAATCATCTGATGACATTGCTATACTGATGAAGAGACGCAACTCTTCCACAAATAAGGAGAAATATTTCTTAAAATATTATAGCGACTAATTTAACGTTAGTATTGCTAATAGTTAAGTAGGTAATAAAAAAATATTCGGCAAGCTAATGGAGGAAGGTACCTACTATTCTTTCTACCTCTTCTCTTTTGAAAGAAGGATGAATGCTGTGAAGATGCGATCACTTCGTAGGATATACGGAATCTGCTTAGCTGATCGAATCCGCAATGAAGAGATACACAGAATGGCAGATACTAGATATGATGTCACGATGAGAATGAAGAAAGACGTTGTTTCTAAGTTGGTTTGGGCACGTCGAACGAATGATGAAGTAATTAAACAATGGTAAAAATATATATATATAACAGAAAAGTGAGTGGTAAGAGAGGTAGGGCGAGACTTGAGTTGAGCTTCGAAAATATAGTAGCAAAGATGCCGGAGGAAAAATCGTAAAAATCACGAGGACCCACTGGAGGGCTTGTATGGAGAGATTGATGGCAATGAACATAGCGAAAGAGGTATGCAGAGACCGTAACGTTTAGCGCATCGTGAAGTCTGGTATAGTATAAATTTATTAGTGCTAAAAGTCTTCTAGATGGTGGTACTTATATTATGCTATACATTCTTCTTAAAATTTGTCAGATCATTTTGACAACCTAGTTCACTGTCAATCATTGGTGATGCTTGCTACAAAATTTTACTTCGTGTACCTTTTTCTAAATATATTACATGTGCCATTAATAGAATCGTACAATGAATCAGCACATAATGATTACGTACCTCGAGTTGTGAACGGAAGACCAGCTCAACTTGGAGATGTTCCTTATCAGGTAATATCACATTATAGCAAAAATAGATACTTTACATGTTTTACTAATTAATACACATTTACAGATACATTGGCTTACTTACGTTTGAATTTAAATCCATAATTTATTTTTAGTTTTTCTTCTTTCAATAGGTTCTCACAATTAATGATGAAAACTTGCAACTATATCTTTGAAGCTACGTTAAACACTTAATATCGTCCATGGGACATTGTTAGGAGAATAATTTCCATTAAGCTATTATATTGTCATTCTACAGTTACAATTTTAACATTAACAATAGAAGCAGAAAATGTTAGGCAATGTTTACCTAGAAATATATCTGTATTTAAATATTTTTTTAAAGTATTAACTAGACAAATACGTCACTTCTATGTTATTTTACAATAAAATAATATGTTTAGGTGGCATTCAAGGTGTTGATAAAATACAGTCGTATATACACAACGTTTTGCGGAGGGGTAATTATAGCGCCTACGAAGTTGCTCTCGGCAGCGCACTGCTTCGCGTCCAATCCCAACTTTTGTCAAAAAATATTCGGTGTTGGTGGGTAAGATCACGTTTTACATTATTTCTAAATAATATATAAATGTTATAAAAATATATATACTGTCTTGACGCAAATACCGCGTATCTGACTACACCCCGTATTCGTAAGATGAAGTCTCAGCTATTCTGTTTAAATTACTTCTGGCAAATAAATAAATAAAGGGGTGTAAAAATCAAAACTAGAAAATAAATAAAAATGTATTATAACCTACAGGAATTATTATACACATTAGTCATAGCTGCATTTAATCTTAAAATGGAACTATTACTATTAATAATGATAAGAACTATTTATTTTATATTAGGTAATTGCTACATTTTAATAGTATTAACTATTTAAAATAATTTAGAGGACCAAGATCAGTATCAAATATGTACGCTGTAGCTGGGAACTTGAGGAACCGCGCATATCGCAGTGTGGTCGACAGCGACAGGGACGGGCAGTGGAGAACACTGCAAGGCGTCAAATATCCTTCAACATATAAATTTCCTAAGGATGACATTGCAATTTTAGTATGTAAATATATAATGTTTTATTTTCAGAAACCTTACCAACTTAACCCTTTAATTTTTTGGCGGTGAAATGTAGCATTTTCTCTAATCAGTTGTAAGAATTTAATAAATATTATAGCTTAGCAAATAAACAGTAGTAGTCAGACAGAATCTAATGTTAAGACACTCCGCTTTTCGCTTTATTCACGTTCTCGAATTCGAATTCGCTTATTCGTTGAACAACATACATATTTTTATGAATTCGCTGTTAAAGTTTGAACCTACTGCTTACCATTATAAAAGCTAGAAGCAGATGGATTGAACCAAGACGATATTTATAAAAAAATGTAAACTTTATACAACATTTTATTATTATTTTTTTCAGTTCACATTTAGACCTTTCATTTACAACAATTACGTCAATTACATCCCATACGCCAGCCAGCGCATGGACTATATCGGAGAGTGTCTAGTGTCGGGCTATGGACGAATTTCTAATATAGTAAGATTTTAAATGTTTATTACACACATGGGGCTATCTTATGGGAAGATGGGTCCAGTCCAGTGAAAACCGCCATTATACCTTAGTAAGGGTAATAATAAGTCACTCCGTTCCATGCTCTTCGTTCATGTGGATATTTCCATTGCAGTTTACCGGTCTAGACAACCGCTTATACATAAAGTTTATTTTAAATGGAATTTAAATAGATATAGACTCATAACTATGGCGTTCAGCATAATTACACCATCACAAATAGGCCCCTACCTACTAAGACCGTGCAAAGTGGAGTAGGTTGAGTAGGAAGGCAGACCCGGCAGAGCCGGGATTAATGCCAGAAAGAAGAAGAAATAGGCCCCTACTACGTTTATAAAAAAAAAATAAAGCAAAAATTGGTAATTATTTAAAGTACGAGTATACATGGCTGACTATTTGACACATTTGCAGATGACATCAGATAGGCTTCTCCTCGCTTCATTGAGGCTTATCCCGATGGCAACCTGCAATCAAATGCATAACAGAAACATGCGCAAGCTCATTTGTACATCTAGCTTATTCACTGATGTCAGACAAGTATGTTTTCAACAATATACTTAAATATGGTTTGTTTTTAGTTTTACAGTGTATCGCGCGTCTAGTCTTAATAGACGTTCGTTTCCACTTTCCGTCCAATTTTTAAGAAATAGGCAATGCAGTTGATTGGATAGGGTACAACTTCCAACCCACGTCACCACGGTGGTGGCACGGTCCACCTAGCCCCCCACTTCCTAAATGCCCAAATACTTAAATTGAAATTTTACAATAGTTTATAAGTATAGTCAAAATTGCATATTTAACTTATCAATAACTATTTTCTATGATGTACGAGAAAAAAGATCTTATAAATATTCATATATTATTAGTGTTCAACAAAACATAAACTGAAACTTTCTATATTCTGGCAAGTGTTGTAATAAAAATATTTACGTTTATCTCCAGGGAGATTCTGGTGGGCCGTTAGTATGTATGGGTACAAGAGACCAGAATGAGCAAGGAGGAAGAGGCATTCTTGTCGGCATAGTCAGTGGTCATCGCTATGGAGTTGGCTCGTTTTTTACTAGAGTATCATCATTTTACAGATATATTGAAAGAAATAACAGCACTTATATTTATTTAGAACTTAAATTATTTTACGTACTAACAATAATACAAGTTAAGATTTTGCTATTTTCATCTGGTTTTATTTATAAATCAAAAGTTCTTCCAGCAATTAGCATTACGAGACATATAAATAAAGAATAATTAAACGTGATACATGAGCAACAGTCTGTGACCCATTGATAATGTAATCCAATTCTATTATGTAAGGAAGGAAGTCCAGAATTTATAAGGGAAGTGACTCCTACTAACACCCCTTGTGAACCTTCGGCGGGATCTTTGGTTCCGTAACAAATTAAACCTCCTCCTTCTATCTCCTAGAAAATATTAACCTTGTTCAAAAATATAATGCGTATAGCAGTGTTGACAGAGAATCTTGTGTTAAGACACTCCGTTCACTTCTTTTCTCTGATTTTTCGAGACAAATATAGCAAAAGTCGATGAAACAATTGCAAAATCAATTTTCTTGAACATAATATTCACCAATTATAATATTTTATAACCTTTTGATTAGTAATAAGTAAAACTTGAGACTCTACAAAACGGAGTTAGAGTATACAAAAAAAGATTGGTTTCGGATTTGGCCGAAATAGAGATCAAATCCAAAGATTCGATTTCCATTTTGTTTTCTTTCAGTAGGACACTATCTTTTCCATTAGTTATTTACCATTTATTTTACCATTTTGTTAGAACATAATATATGTTGATACTTAATTAAAAAAATGTCTTAATGTTTATTATTATTAAATGAGGAATAAATTTTAAATATTAATAAAACAAAAGAAATGAAATCATTATTATACATACAACCGAGGTCGACGACTTAATATCGTATCGCGTGCAGTAATACAACTCGCAGCATCGAAGCAGCCTGAGCTCACATGATCTTCTGGGGATCATGCGGAAGCCAACGGCAAAAAGACTTTTATTGTTTTTCCAACTCTGAAAAAGGTAATGTGACGTTTAACATTAATTGATGAATATTAATTAACAATTTTTTCTAACTTGAAATATATATATGTATGTCAGTGTGCTGAGTGTGCTCGGGTAAAATTTTCAACTCACTTATGAAACAGCTACAGCGTAAAGCTGATTTATGTATTTTTAATTTTTTTTTTTATAAAGTAGGTATTTGTCATACACACCTTAGTTGTTTTAACAGTAGTACCATAACATACTCCATCAAAATCTTGATTCCATTGCGTGTATGGAATTTTATTGACAAACTTATTAAAATTCCATTCTTCGTTAACTTTCTAAAATTTGAAATGAAAAATACAAATTTTAAAAAATATCTTCTGCTCCTATTTCATTGAATCTGGTTATATTTTTTTTTAAAGATTTGCTAATAAAAATGACTAAAATTGAAATAACGTCTTGCTACATAAAATAATTTTTTTGCTCTATGTACAAATTTGCTAAAAATATTTAAAAGTAAGCANTCTTAATGTTTATTATTATTAAATGAGGAATAAAATTTAAATATTAATAGAACAAAAGAAATGAAATCATTCTTATACATACAACCGAGGTCGACGACTTAATATCGTATCGGGTGCAGTAATACAACTCGCAGCATCGAAGCAGCCTGAGTTCACATGATCTTCTGGGGATCATGCGGAAGCCAACGGCAAAAAGACTTTTATTGTTTTTCCAACTCTGAAAAAGGTTAATGTGAAGTTTGACATTAATTGGTGGATATTTATTAACAATTTTTTCTAACTTGCAATGTGTATGTATGTCAGTGTGCTCGGGTAAAATTTTCAACTCAATTATGAAACAGCTACAGCGTAAAGCCGATTTATGTATTTTTAATTTTCTTTTATAAAGTAGATATTTGCCATACTTACCTTAGTTGTTTTAACAGTAGTACCATAACATACTCCATCGAAATCTTGATTCCATTGTGTGTATGGAATTTTATTGACAAACTTATTAAAATTCCATTCTTCGTTAACTTTCTAAAATTTGAAATGAAAAATACAAATTTTAAAAAATATCTTCTGCTCCTATTTCATTGAATCTGGTTATAATTTTTTTTAAAGATTTGCTAATAAAAATGACTAAAATTGAAATAACGTCTTGCTACATAAAATAATTTTTTTGCTCTATGTACAAATTTGCTAAAAATATTTAAAAGTAAGCATATTACCACAATGGCCAAATTATAAGCAGGAAATCTGTAAAATCTCTGTGAATATAACTTCTCTATAGTCCGCCATTGCTGTATATCCTGAAATGGTATATATGGTACCAATGTGTCTAGAATACCTCCAACCACTCTTATATTATGAAAGTTACGTATTCTCCTAAAAATATAGAACATAATATTTTAATTAATAAATAATAAAATTTTCACACTAACATCGGTATTAAATTTATGCCTAAATCTTAAATATTTATTTTACATGTTTTTAAGAGAATAATACAAATATTACCTTTTCCTATTACTTAAAAAACAGTGGGTCGAAGTAAGAACTCTATCTTTTGTGATGATACTTCCGGCACAAAAGGCTCGATACAAAAGTTTCCGTTTATCATACAGTTCATATATGAATACCAGCACATGGAAAGCAAAAATATTTATTATAATATTATACAATATACGTATACAATATATAATATTAGGTACATATTATACTTTTGTTCATCTTATGTGGCACATGAATGGTAGATGAACGTATTACAGCCGTACTGTAAACAGGTTGTGAGTTCGATTCCCATTAGATGAATAAAATATCTAATATTTTCATTTCCTCGCTCTGGCGACGAGGTGAAACCTGGCGTCGGGTTACGCCACTCAACGCGCAATGGCTCCAGAATTCGGCGAAAAGTGAGGAGCGGAAGTGTCTTAATGGGAACGGTTATGTATGGGATACAGCGTCAAGCTAAGAAAATATAGAATAAAATATATGAATATAGGCAATTATTAGCTACTTCTCGTAGGGCGTGAATGCTTCAAAAGCGTTACTACTAAATGAATTGATATCAACATGATGAATAATTAGAAATCATTGAATTAGATACAATTTTTACCAAGTTTATACAAAGTTAAAAGTTTATTGGTGTAAGTGACACCAGCGTAATGTCTTGCCTAGCTAACGCCATGACTCTGGGTTCATATTCTTGTCGGGGAAATAGCAAATGCGTGTAGGTATGCGGACACTCGACCAAGAATAATTATATATGGACGGAAATCGAAGAACTGTGTATTGTGTCACTGAGTTTTTCCTGTTTTAACCGCAAAATGCGGAAAGTAAAATAAAAATATAATAAATTACATAAAGGTAGAAAAACACTGCTTATACAAAACGTGATATATTAAATAATAAAATAAATAATTGTGAAAGTTCAATGGATTATTATAGGATTATATAATTTACTTACATGATGTTTTAAGTCTCCTAATTTTGCTCCTCCTATAAAATTTTGAACTTGTTTTACTTTAGACACAGGTTTCTAAAATAATAAAATAATAATATAATACTTATTTCTTATATTCATTTCGATATTAGAAATATAAAACGGCCCAATTACTTTAAATTTAACATTATTTTCGGAGCTTAGACATGGTCGTAGAATGCTTAAAAGTATTATAATAATTAGGGGTAATTTGCTCAGCACTTTTAAGTTATTTTATATGCACATTTACAATTAATATAATTTTGCGCTTTTATCATTGTAATAAATACATTTCAGGAACTAAAAATTAAATCTTCTTTCAAAATATTTTATGTAAGCGTCAGTAATTGTCATTTTACAAAAAGGGCTTATACAATTACCTATAGATATGAAAAAATAACTTAGGTAGAACATAGGTAGCCTAGTGTTAAAACACTCCGTTCCCATTAACACTCTTCCGTCCCCACTTTCCGCCGAATTCCAGAGGCATTGCACGATGAGTACTTATATGATTTAAATCATTTTCATAACGAAATCATTTATGAAATAGTTAGCAAAAAATACTGTATAGTACGTTCTATTAACTATACGTTTGCAAAAAAACCATTATATTGCTTGAAATATGAATAGTAAAAATATGTCTGTTCCTTTACTTACTAACTACTAAGTAAATACTGTGTATATATTAAAGATTCATTCAATAAAGATTTTATAACAGTATAATTTTATGAATCAATTTCATCGATGAACGAGACATGGAGAATAGAGATTGCTATAGCAACGAGTACATCACTACAGCCAGATACTGGTTTAAACAACAGATTGTCAGCGACCAGCCGGTATGGAGGACGCGCTTACGCTCATCGTTTTAACACGTGAGTTTATTTCACACATAAACCTTATTATATATAGAATAGAGATCGTAATAAAGTAGAGCAAGTATACAAATACCGTTGCAACATTATTTATTTATTGAACCGTGTAACGCCATTCAATGTCCCATGTATTTCTATAGAAATGTTGCCTATGGGACTTTCACCCATTGTTTTTTTAGTGCTATGTCGTAAGATATTGTGGTTTATTTACGAAATGGCTTGATTATGAGTTATATAGAAATTATTTAGACTTTAACTCTATAATAGTATGTGATGTAGAGAAATTTAAATTATTAATTTTATCGAATTTGCCAAAGTGTCTAATACCAGAAATAATATTATTTTTATAAGATCAGCCTATCATATCTGTTAAGAAAAACACCTTGTCCAGAATATTATTTTTTAAAAAAATATTTTTTATTATTATTTATTATTTATTTATATTTAATATTTATTATTATTATAATATGTATACCTAGCTATCTTTAAATTAATATTAAACATAGAGTCACTCAAAATCAAGCTCTCATAGCTCAAACTGAACATTTATTATAATTCAAAATACAATAAAATGTATATTATTAATATTTCACAGTTTATTCGTAGGCGTACATTTTATGTAGGTATATAAGCAATTAAATGTTTTTGTTTCATTAAGTTTCATTAAACTTAATGTAGTAATATAGATAGCGATCCCTTCGTAAATTCCGCTTTGTAGAATAAAAATAACAAATATCGCATATTATTTTGTATATTTTAATAAAAATAAAAAAAAATACATTTAAGTTTGGTTAACATTAGACAATAATAATACGTAGATACTATTAATTATACGATTTTAAAGAAAAACGTTTAACTTTAA
Source organism: Heliconius cydno galanthus (assembly GCA_036379175.1). Lineage (NCBI taxonomy): Eukaryota > Metazoa > Arthropoda > Insecta > Lepidoptera > Nymphalidae > Heliconius > Heliconius cydno. The sequence continues at coordinate 101,923 of JAKRZM010000585.1, forward strand.
GAATTCCATATAAGTAAGTATGTAAACAATCATTAGATATTACCGACAAATTATGCAACTTGTATAAAAGGCAGTGAAACTTGCATTCATGCGTTAATTAGATTGTTTAAAAAAACTTGTGGTGTTACTCACGCCTAAACAATAATTATTTAACGTTATAATATTTTATTTATATCATATATTAATATTACATTTTTTGTGAGATTAATATTTTATATATTTTTTTGTGTAATTTAATATTTCCTTTAAGAATTATAATAATTGTATTATCTTTATATAACATGAAACTTCTATTTCTGGTTTATATCGCTTCTTTTATCTAGGTGTATAAACATGACTTCAAGATACAAAAATGAAATAAATTTATGAAAATAAATTCTTTACCTACCTACTTTTATCTCTATAATTCCTATGGAACTTCCCGTTACTTCTCTATTGCTTATGCAAATATAATCCAAAGCTAATAGTAAAATGATGTAGGTACATATATGTTTACATTTACATTGATCTTCTGTTTATTTTTTATTTTTTTTACTCTATCTACTCTACCAGAATCGACTCCCTTACTTATATTTCAGTCTACTATAGAACTATTTGGAGGTCAATCGTGGCGTAGAGCACAAGCATGTGAATGAAAACGTTAAAAAAGTAAATATTTATATTTGCAAAGCGCGGTGTTAAGTTCTGCCATTCAACACGCAATGCCTCCAGAATTTGGCTGAAAATGGGGAGCAGAGTGTCTCAACACTAGGCTCCTTCTGCCTAGATTGCTACATGCGGCTCACCTAAAACGTGAAACTATAGAACTATTTAAGTGTATCTTTCTTAGAGTTATGTCTATCTATAACATTACCTTTACTACGTAAACAGTTGCAAGAGAACATTCCTGAGTTATGATTAGTACGCGAGACATATATTGGTAATGGATCTTGAGATTCTTGAAAAATTAACCTTATTTTATTAAATATAAAGTTTAATTTGAAGTGTACTCTACCAAGCATGCGTAATTACCAAGCGTATGGCATCTAGACTAGATTTCCATTCATGATTTACAATATTATTTTTGCGAACGTTCGTCCATATTATCATTTGTTTTTATTATAAAAAAGATTTAAAAAAATAAAAATTTAGCTCCACGCTGTATCCCATACACAGCAAGAAATAAATTAAAAAAAACTTGTTAGTTGTTTTTAATTTATATTATTATTTATCTATTGTTAAGTGAAGACATCTTGCTAGTTTTTTTACTAGTAGCTAAAATAATAAGAAAATATCATCATATATTCATATTTCATTCATAAGTACATCATGAATGAAAATCAACTCAAGACAACTCTAATATATAAAAAAAATTGTAATTTGGGTTATTTAAAACTAAATTTCATATTATCGTCTTCTCAATTAATACCTAACCATTCGATGCACCCATACGCGTTTGTTTATAAAATCGATGAATGGAATAATGTGGCTGAATCAAAATATCGCTGTCACCAACGAGGGACTTGACCTTAGGGAGTTACATCGCAAAAAGTAAACCTTGAAAACCTGTTCGGGTTCCGCTGTGATGTGACGATCGACAAATAAGAGATATGAGCTAACTTGTTACTTACATACATACATACCTACATGCATTTATATGTATCGACAAAGATATTGAAGTGTTTGTAAATGCAAGCAATTGATTGTACTAGAATTTTTAAGTATAGATATGGTAGACCTACACATTTAGTGGCCGAACTCAACGCCTCGCCTTCCTATCGATACCAGAGCGAATCTATTAAATATTTTATTTCCTCGAGTGGGAATCGAATCCGCAACCTAGCGCGTTTACCTACGCACATTTGCCACATTCACAATATCTATTTCAGTAAGTTTTTCTTTGTCTGTTATTTTAAGACTAGCACACACTTTAATTTTCATCTTGTATTATATAATTTCGTGAAGCATAATGCGTAGTTTGTAAAATATAATATACCTAATACATTTATAATTTTATTTCAGTGTTACAACTATGTCGAGCCGAAATATCGAACACGGAATGGTTCGCCGCAAATTTAATAAATGACCCAAATTATACACCAAAGCCCATCACGGAAATATTTACTACTGATATAACATTTATACCTAAAAGACCATCAATGTCGACCGAAGCAGCTTCGAGAGAAACACCTTCTCCAACAATCTCGACCACATTTTCTACTATAACTGGGAGAGAAATGACTACTCAGGAGATGGTTACCGAAGGAGTACCGCAAATTATAAACTCTGCAGTACTACAATCTCAAGGAAATATGCCACCAAATAATAATATGCCAAGTGCTATTTTAGTGTATGATAAAAGCCTTCAAAGCACTCAAACATATCAACAGCCCTCATCTACTCCAGCAACAGCTGAAGCGGAGCTGTCTACAAATTTTGTGACACAAATGTCACCTATGCCTTCTTCTCCACCATCTCCTCCGAATTTAATACCAGCTGCTCAAGGCCCTACAATTGTGGTTCGGCAACCCTTAAATCAGGATGCTAATCCACCACTGATGCCAATAGGTTTAATACCAAACGCATGGAATGGAAATTCCGTTATTCCAATGTCAAATATCCCTGTAGTAAACGCTTCTTCTGCCTTGGTATCGCCTACACCAGTTATTTCTGACCAACAAACTGAAACTGTCCGACCTGAAAACCGAAGACCATCACTCACAGTTCGAGTTAAAACGCCTCGAGGCTCTATAACTAATATCAGAATTAACCCTTCAACAACTGTAAGACCTTTGACGACAAGAAGAAGAAAATCAAGCAAAAGAGCGAATGATTATGAAATCTGCTTAAATTCTTGCAGCGGCCGAAAAGAACCAATCTGTAGTAGCCCCCTAGGAGTGTTCCCAATAGACCCAGATAGGCTGAAAGGCTTCGCTTCTCTATGTCACATGGCCTGCCACAACTCCTTTAGAAAAGATCGTAAGTATTAAATGATCGTAAATTATGCGTATTAACTTTTTAATTGACAGACAGACATCCTTCTATTTGCAATAACTTGTTTTGTTGAACGCATAATGAGGTTAAAATGCAACTAGTCAGTCTTGTTTCGTACCCTACACTGTCTAGTCTTAGTTAAGTGCACTTTCTATTCGAATGCCTAGCCTATGTCTATAATTATTAAATTATATTTATTTAGAAAATTGAAAAAAAATATCTGCAAACATTAATAATATCGTATACAATAAAAATAATAACAGAAATATTGATTGTTAATAGTAGGTATATCTATTATTATACTTGACAATAAAATTAAAATTCGTACCCTACATAATATGGCATCCGTATACGATATTACTATTTAACAGAATATTAGTTTTAATTATTATGTTTAGGATATTTTTTTTCCTATTTTATAAAGTTTATTATATGTTGTGTAAAAATAACTCAACGTACAAATCTGTATTTCTTTTCATATTTTTTTATTCGTCGAAAGAACACAACTAAAAAGTTATGACTTTAAAATATTTATTTAATTTTATTATTATATTTATATCGATTTCAATACTAAAGATAAATGAACATTTTTAAATATACCCAATATTAAATCACTATTTATTATTTCCAGAAGTGTTCGACAAAGTGGCGGACGGTAGATGTGGGAGATTGCGCACGCGCATTCGACCTCTGGACAAAAACAAACTAAACAGGGAAGACCTGAACAAAGCCCAATACACTATAACGCATAATGCACCTGAAACGGTCATGGAATTCTCACCTTTAAAACGTTGAACAAGAAAATAAATAAACATTTGATATTCTAAAATTAATATCAGGGATTAGTGATAAGAGACGATCGTGGTTATCGAAAGAAAAACCTATGGTTTATGTACCGGACGGGCGGAACTCAAGCGAATGAGCCGCTGACGCCCTGCACGCTATAGGTTCGGGTCGTGGGGACACGGAGTATGCTGAGACCCCAAGACGTTCTTGTCAGACGTTCTGATAAGAACGTTGAAACAGGAGGTTGGAGCAGGATATTGAAACACGATCTTGAATGCGGTATAACGGTCGGTGACTGTCGGCTTCTTTAACTGTTTCTTGTTTCCGATGTTCCTTGTTTCCTTGACTTGTTGCTGTGCTCGCTGTTGGTTGCCGACTGACT
>JAKRZM010000585.1:106413-119688 GCA_036379175.1 Heliconius cydno galanthus
TAAAAGTATTTAATTGAACACATGTTTCATGGTTTTCTAGAATTCTTCCCCTAAATAAGCAAGCGAAGCTGCGCACGTCCGCTTGTTAAAATATATTAGTTATTATAGTTTTTGTATAATTTACAAAAACTTTACATAAATTGTATTCACATAGTTGCCTATGTATTATTCTCATATATGAGATATATCAGTTTGTAGGCATGGATGTTTGTTTCACTTTAACTCAAAAACTAATATAAATTTAAATTACATTCAGAATATTATTTAATTAATAGGATAATAAATTACACACTCGTGGCATATTAATAACGTGATTTGCTTGGTTGTGGCGGTTGCCGATTCAAATCCGACTAAACGAAAGTTTTTATTATTTTTTCTAGACAGAGAGAACCTAGTATTAAGAGTGAGTGGCTCCGATAGTCACATTATGCGTTTACTTACTGGAGCTAAAGTATTTCATTGCTTCGATCAAGAATCGAATAGTTATGGTCGCATCAATACAATTATTTCTAATCAAATACAAAGATTTTCCAAAAATAAAAGGACCACACGCAAACAAAGAAAAACAATGGACTAAGTAAAATATTGAGTGTTTTGTCAAATTGAGTTTCCAACAAGATATAATTCTAAATATACGCGATTAATATAACGGTTAAGGACTTTTATTTTAAAAACAATGTATTGCCACGAGTTGAAATCAAACCCACAACCAGCACAACTTGCGGTGACAGTATAAAATTTTGTTCGCATTAAGTATAAGCATGTTGAGAATCTATTTATGCAGATATTATAACAAACATTATGTTCTTTCTGTAGAGATATCTAATTATTAAAAACTATTTTTAACCAAGCAATTTAATGTACTTATTAACATACTTTCATTAATTTATTATTAATAAATTATTATAACTATTAAAGTGAGATAACATTCCATTTACTTTTCTTATAAACGCTAAATGGACACTTTAACTATTAATATTAAATATTAAAATCGTTGTTGAAAGTTTCCTTGTTGTGATTGAGCGTTTTGTTGTTGTCCGCCAAACATCATTTGTTGTTGTTGATGGAACTCCTGTTGGCCGCCGCCACCGGTGTTGTTGCCTTGATTTGGACCTGACATTATAATAAATATTTTTTTATTTAATTATTTTTAGGGCTCCGTAACGCAAAATAAAAATAGGATCACTGTTATCCTTCTGTCAAGACCATTAATCGCGAGATTGCGTCTAGATTTTAAATTGAAATTGATATCAAATATTCAGATTACCTTACCTTATAACCCATTTAAACTGTAAATTGGTCTCTGTGAAGAAATGTTTAAACGGTTATAGAATGGATACCATCAATCCATGTATTTTATCAAAAATAAAATTTAATCATGCAAAATCTATATCTATATATATACGAGTATATAAAAGCAGACGTTCCCACTGACTGAGGTATAGACACGCACCCGCTGCCGTAACCGCTGTGTATAGAAACGTGAAATTTGGACATTTGGATATTTAGAATGTTGTTTTGTACAACACCACTTAGAAGAGATTTTGAACAATTTAAACCCTAAAGGGATGAAATTGGGGTTAAATGTTTGTATTGAAAAATCTTTAAATCGGCACCTATTTTTATAAATTTTTAAATTCATACTCTTAAAAACATTTAATTGAATACGTGTTTCATGGTTTATTAGAATTCACCCCATAAACTGAAAATAATTTCATAAATATATTTAACAAATATTCATATAATTGAAGCCGACGAAGCCGCCTGTGTCCGCTAGTTATAAATAAACCTACAAATACACATCGTACCTGACATCCTCATCCTTTTAGCGTTATTGGCCGCGTGGTCGTGACTGTTCGCTTGCACTTGGTTCTGTTGAGTCTGGAAAATTTGAAATTTATTCACAGTCTATTGGAGTATTTATATTAATTTCAATTAATTATTATTCTTGTACATGTATGTATTTAGAATGTAAATTATGTAATGAGTTTTAATAAATAGATGATTAAGACAACTAGCTTCTAACTCTAGACTAGACACTAAACTAACAATGAACCAATCATATTTTAATAACCTAATTCTATATTACAAAATAAAACTGGCAAGTTGAGTACAACTGCTAAATAAATAAAAGAAAAAGAAAAACCTAATGTTGTTGTTATATGTAATTTCAATGCACAATATGCCTTATTTAACATAAATAAATATACATACATTAGGCTGTTGTTGTTGTTGTTGTTGATTCTGCCGAGCTTTCGATTCGCCTTTGTCATCTTGGTCGTCATCGGTAAGGAATTCTCTTTTGGGATACGGTATTGGACATCCCGCAAATACATCCTGTAAATAAAAAAAAACTAATAGTGAAAAAAGCAGTTTCATAGTAGCTCTACACTAAGCCTACCAAGTGACAAGACAATTTTTTAGATCATATTAAATTGCTGGAACAGTTGTGGCGCAGGGGCAAAAGCGTGCGACTGTAAACGCCACAGTTTGTGAGTTTGATTTCCACTTGCGGATATTCATATTGAAATATTTTCATTTCTTTGCTCTAGTAACAAGGCAAATCACACACTAACTTACAAATAAATAAATACAATCGAATTGATAACCTCCTTTTCTTACAGAAACGTCGGTTAAAAAAACAGTCGAACAGTGTTAAGCTTCTTATAAAAAGAAGTAGGTTGAAAAGACAACACACTAAAGAGAGTAAACTTCACTCATTGTTCACATACGCCCAATATTAATAATGTATCTCCTATCTCCAGTTAACGTCTATCTCGTACTGTCCGACATATCTATCCAATCACTAACCTGCATGCCTACCTCCATCTCTGTCTATTTCAATCTATGGTAGCAATTTTTGGATTAGGATTGGTTATTAACATTGGGCGATAGAGAGGATGGATAGTAGACATTCTAACTCCTGATATGAAGTACTTAAAGTTACAAAACAATCAGGGATGATTGTACAAATTGTTATTGGGATATTTTTAGGAAAAAAAAAAGGAAAATAATGACGTTAAGAACTATAGTGTGAAATGTTTACTTTGGAAAGGATGCAGTAAGCAGATCAGCAGGTCTTTTTGAATCAATTCACAAAAATGTTCATAGATCAAAACACTTTTACTGTTAGACAGTGCATTTATTGAGGAAGGCCATGTTACATCTGGCTGTAGCATAATGATTGATTGTTATATAAACGCAAAAACTTGAAATAATGTGTTACATGTGTAATTTTTAAACAGTGTGTACCTGTGTTGGCAAAGGATCTTCAGAAAAATATGGATCTTGCATCGCTTGCTCAGATGTTATTCTTCTGTTGGGATCCATTAATAATAATCTTTGAAGAAGGCTAAATGCTTTACTGTCCGGCTTTATTTTATGTCTGTCCATGTATTTACTGAGAGAACAATTTTGATAACTGAAATTTCACATAGTATGGCATTATTGACTAATATAATAAAAACTAATTATGATAACTGGTGCAATGGGACAGCACTAACATGATGGTTGTGGGTTAGATTGATACTCAGAGAAATGATTATATTTTAGTTTTTTTCATTTCGTGAGACAAAGTGCAATGTTCAGTTCTGGCACTCAATGTTGCCTTAAAAATTGAGGTAAGTGGGAAATGGAGTGTTAACATTAGTGCAGGATACAATGTAAAAGCATAACATACAAATATAAAAAAAAATTCAACAAACTTACTTAGATCTCTTAAAATCCTTCACCAAAGTGGCATGTTCAGGCATTTTTCTTATATCCTCCCAATCCTTTTCTTGTGGGAAGCCCATTACATTGAATATCCTATCTAATTGGTCATGGTGATACGGATTACTTGTCTTTATGTCTTCCTGACGACAATGGAATATGGGCTCCGATGTTAGCAATTCAGCAAATATACAACCTATTGCCCAAATATCTAAAAATATATATTTTTAAATTACCTAGTAAAGAAAGATATGAGCCCGTTGTTGTGGCACAGGGACACAAATTTGCGACTGTAAAAGTGATGCGAATATTATTTACAAGAATTCACTGGACGGAATATTATTTACGGAAAATGGGGAATATAAGTATCACAATAGGGAATGGATTATTTTAAAACTCGGTTCCCTCTGCCTGACCTGCGACTTCAAAGTTCACAACTTGAATTGAAAATTTATAGTAGTTTCAATTCAATTACTATTTAATTATTTTGAGGATGAAATATTTGAATTAACATTTGAAAGAATAACTTAGAAGATTTGTTGTCCTCCCTTATAAAGTGTAAGGGAGCAGGTTTACAAAAAAACTTCAAATAAGTTATGATTATTATGCTTGAGGTTGTAGACACAAGCATCATTAGCTGAGTCTGGCCTTTTGTCATAATTTAAATTCATAACATTAAATTATTTCTCCTGTACTTCTTTATAATAAAATTTATTTTATTTATTGATTTATCATTATTTATCACAAGTGTATTTTTATTATTAATCCTAATTAACTAGCTGTCTGCATTTTTGACTTAGGAGAAAAAACCACAGGTTAAAGGCAGTGAGTATATAAATATATACATACCTATTGCTTTAGTATAATGTCTGGCTCCCAACAAAAGCTCGGGTGCTCTGTACCAAAATGTAACAACCACTGGATCCAAATCAGCTAAAGGTTTTAAAGGCGCATTAAATAATCTCGCAAATCCCATATCAGCTATCTTCACTCGACCCCTTTCTGGACCTTCACCCATTACTAAAATGTTTGCAGGTTTCTGTAAATGCAACATTTTTGTCAAATCATTTATTTCAACAATATAATTTTGTTTTAATGGTTTTATGTTGCATTCCCACTTGGGGCAATTAAAAATTTAATATTTTCATATCCTGGCTTGGGTAACAAGACAAAGCATTGAGTTCTGCCACTCAACATACACTTAGGTTCCCAGGTACTCTTTGCCTATCCTGCTAAGTGTGTGGTACAATGTAAAGGCAAAAAAATGTTCAAATATAGTAGGATAGGAGTGAACTCTTTGCCTATCCTACTACTAGTGTGATATATCAACACCACACTTTGTCTATCAGAGCAAGGATATAATAATTCATATGAGTGTGGGCATTAATGCGTCATGATGGCCAGAAATTTTAATGAATTAATAATAACATTGAAGATAATTAATTAGCAAATCTTACCAAATCTCTATGTAACACCCAATTAGAATGTAAATAATGTATTCCATCTAATATCTGATACAATAAACTCTTCACCATGCCTTTTGGAACCATCACAGATTTCTTATTAGCTTTAGCAGCTCTGTGAAACTTTATAATATGCCAAAGATCATGCTCTGCATAGTCAAACAATAACCACACTTTACGATCAGTATGTGACAAAAATACCCTTATCAAGTTAATGACATTTGGATGTTTCAGCTCTCGGAGCAACTGTAAGTGAGAAAATAAAAAATAAATACCTTTATATTTATATATACTATGTGGAACTATGTTGTGTAAGAAAATTGTGAATAATCATATTAGAATTGTTCAACAATTTTCTACAAAAAATATGATATAAATAACAGAACATATGTACCGCGATTTCTCTACAAGCTGACATAGACAAACCGGTTCCTTCAATCTGTTTTAAAGCATAATCCTTAGTATCGGAACCGTCTTTTCTTCTAGCTTTGTAAACATGACCGTAAGTACCCCGGCCCACTTTACAACCTTCATAATCAAACAAATCTTCGACTTTAGATCGTTCAGTTTGTGTTTTCATTTTAAACTCATAATCCATCATAACAGATGCCATGGTTTTATTATTTTGAAAATTATCTGCCATTTTTAAGGAATATAATGTTTACAGTGGAATGTCTTTAAGTTTTTAATTATTACTTCCCGATTTACCAATCAAATTCATATTTTCTTCGTTTTTTAAAATTGACGACAAATCCAAAAATGTAATATATTTTTCATCGATTAATAAAACAAATGTATCCCATTATTTCGCGCTAATAAATCATTACAGTTCAACGCTTCTTGAATTTGACAACTGCAAAATAAAACTGTCAAAATTAATATATAGATTATAGAACATAGACCACTAATGAAATACAGATTAAAATGAAACACAAAGTTAAATAAACATACAGGTAATTGATAGATACATAGACAAACTGATATAGATGATAGAGGACATCATTCCCAACTATGGCAGAACGCCATAGACAAAGAACAACAATAACAAAATAAAAAATCTTTTAAATATTATAAGGAAATCAGGAAAATCAATTCCATAATCATATAGTTATTATAGTCGTAACTTATTTAGCCCAAATGGAGGGTTATGTTTTTAACGCGTATGTATGTATGTTTGTTTCTTTGTACCCTTGTAACTATTAACCCAGTGAACTGATTTTGATGAATGAATCAATGAATCATTTTTTGATGGAGGGGGTATTACAGGGTAGTGGATATATTAATTTAGTTTATGCAAACAGTGTTTTGTTATGTTTATAATGAACTTTCTTACAAATATGTATTCATATTTGCAGAAATTATTTACTGATCCCATATATTAAATTACTTTTATACTATTAAATTGTATGTATTTTTATTTTATAATTTTATTATGAGTGTTGTTAAACGTGTTCATTTAACGATTCATATGCTTAAGATTAAGAAAATAATTATACTTAAGTTATTTGGATTTTTTATAAATAAAAATCGATTATTCGACTAATCACACTTAAGTTTAGCGCTCGCTTAATTCTCAAATCTGTCTTTGTCTCTGCTGTTGTCATTTTGTAACACACGACGTCGTTACGTCTTCGTAACTTTGTTATTGTTACTGCACATAATGTGTTTTGGAATGGATATATTATTGTTTGATTATTTATTTATGTCAAATTCTATAAAGTATTATTTAAAATTAACAAGTGAACCAAGAGAACTTTCTTAAATTTAAATTTGGTGATATAATTGACACTATGGAAGAACAACAAGACATTAACTATGATGAGGTTCTGGAGACGCTGATAAATACATTTGGAAACGTATTAAGCAAGGATGTATATCTTACAATCATTGAGAGTTGCGAAGGTGATCGTAAGTACCAATTCAAAGTTCTATAGTTGGTTATAGGTTGCACCAGTTTGTATTGATTTGTTGCACTTGCATATGTATATACGTATAGAATGCGCGCCATTTCTGCCCAGGGTTGTACTTACAGTAATATACGTATGTTGTATATGTACACTGTTATCACCTAGACACGATAAATGATGTCCTATGCTAGGTCTGACAACAGTTGAATATTACTTGCATGGAAGTTTATAATCCTTTAATGATATTTTGCCCGGGCTGCAATGTAGGCTGCATTGATTGAAATGGCTGGGGAGTGCTGTATTGATTTTAGGGTGTTGTGCCGGCATCTTTGTTTGTTATCAGCGAGAGCTCACCTGAGCTACACTCGCATTTGGTTGTCTCATAATATTTTTTTGCATTTATTGGCATTTATGTGGGAACAAACTATTATCAGAATGAAGAACTGGTTTCACTAATGTAAATATTTTTTTGAAGTATTTGTTTGTGTTTAGTTTTGCATGTTTGTGCACTGTTTTTCTTGATTTATTTAATGGTACTCAACTGTTTATAATCTTCAATTTTGAATTTATTTCAAGTTGGTTGTCTGTTTTTTTTATTATGGAATGTACTATGGAATTCAAAATATTATGTTATATTTATCAGTTTACTGGGAGTTGGCTATGGGTAGAGAAGGGGGGAAAGGTGGTGGAGTTATAAGGTGGACCGTATATGAATTTATTAATGGGTAATTGGTCAATTTGGCTACTCAATGACATTCTTAGAGTACTGGATCTTCTGTTTAAGGTGCAGATATTTAATAACAATGTATTAATTTTACCTTTTTTGGAAAAAAAAAATTATAACCACCTTAGACCTAAATGTTTGTCTGTATTTATTTTCAACTGATTTCAGACCAATTATCATGAATTAAACATAAAAAAAACTCAATTTTACTTCCTTCAGTTGGAAGTCCAATCAAATTAAACATAACATAAATCATATAAAAGTTATATTAGTCTAAAGATACAACTATATTTATTTCATATATTCTAGCTATCTTTAAATTGATAAGGTAGTAAGTTGTGGGTTTGATCTTCATCCAGAGAATGAGTTATTTACCTTTTCTTGCTCTGGCCAGACAAAGCCGGCACATTGAGTTTGAGTTTGGTCTGTCAATATGAATTTAAATGAAAGGCAGGGTATGGTGGATACTAGCTTAAGATTGCCCTGTTGGTAGGCAGTAGTATGAGGGTTACAGCTTTAACAAAAAAAAGATATATTATAGGTTTAGCAATATATCATTTATTACAATATTTTTCATAATTTTGATTGTGTGTGTCCTTTTTTTATACATATTGTGGGAATTTGAATATGTATATTTTATATTGTTGCAACAAATATTTTTTATTAGCTCATAATAGCTCAAATCAAAAGTGAACAGTAAAATCCAAGCATATCATCTATTGTTTTTTGTATGCATGTAAATTATAAAATACTATTATTACTATTAATTTATTTCATGTACATACCTTGCACACAATATTTATAATTGGCTATGATATCTTATCTGTCCTTGTTGTATTTTACAGTTGTTGCCCTTGGATTTATAAAAGAATTTATTTAGAATCTTATAATTAAACAAAAAGCAAAATCAGCTTTACCTATTATCTGGTATAGCAGGGTAGGCAGAAAGAACCTAGTGCGTGACACTCTGCTCAAATTTTCCACCTTCTCTCTTTAAGACATTGCGAGTGGGTTGGTGGAGTAGCTATATTCAACTGATACACTCTCCCTTAAGTTGCCTTTCAAACAAAAAAAAACAAAAAAACAAAAATTGGTTAATCTTTTTGGAAGCTCTGATGGCACAGACAAGTATAAAGGCTGTGTATGTGACATAGCTATACTAGTTATTTTCACTTTATCAATAAAGTCACAAAAAATATTAATTTTATATATTTTTAATTATATTACCTTAATATAACATTAACATGCCACTGATTTTAGACACTATGATATAAAAAACTATATAATATGTGGTATAAAAATAATTTAAACAGTTACCCCAACTAATCAAAACTATTGTAATTTTCCATTTTTTATACATTATTATAAATTCCCTAAACATGTTCATTATTGCTGTATTTATTATAGTTCACTTAATAAAGTGAACTAACTACTACTCTATTCTCTTCTAACAACTTGATTATTTTATTATCTAATAAATTGATTTTTAAGATTTTTTTTATTTCCTACAGTTAACGAGGCCGCGGACGCGGTTGTGAGCATTATTATGGATGGAAATTCTGCTTCCGTAAATGACGAAAATGAAGGCAGTAGTAGCACTCCTGCAAATAATGTTGATGTTAATGTTGATATAAACCCAACAGAGCCAAATGTGCAAGCCATACCAACTTCATCCAGCATAGCTCAAGAATCAGTGTCTAGTATTCCTTCATATGCGAATGCCTCCCAAAATTCTAGACGACAAATACAACTAAAGCCTAAAGCAACAACATCTACATCCAATATGGCAAAAAATTTTTGGACCAATCAAATTCGGCAAATTGTAGCTCAAAATGAAAGTGGTACGCGCATTTTAATTATTTTGAGAGGCGTGCCGGGCAGTGGAAAATCATTTACAGCCAAACAAATTATATGCGCCATGTACGGCACACACTTTACGCAGCATTATTTCTCCCATGTTTTAAGCACTGACGACTTCTTCATAAATCGAGGCGTTTATAGCTTCAATAAATACAGACTCCCAGAAGCTCATTCTTGGAATCAAAATAGAGCGCAAAAATCTATGAGAGATGGTATGAGCCCAGTAATTATTGACAACACTAATATTGAAGTTTGGGAGATGGAACCTTATGTGAGAGAAGGAGTAGCAAATGGTTATATAGTGGAGGTTGTAGAACCAAATACACCTTGGGCTCGTAAAGCTAACGAGTTAGTACGAAAGAACACTCATAATGTTCCAATACATACAATTCGAAAAATGTTGGACAATTATGAAAATGGTATTACTGGCGCTGTTTTGATGAGAAGACTAAATTGTTATTATGATCACAGGATGCAACCCCCAGTTGTAAGAAATATTCCACCTGTTTCACGTATATCGCTATCATTACCTACTAGGAGCGAAAATGTAAAAAAAACTGAACTAAATTCAGGAGGTGCACAACAGGAAATGCAAAAAATTGAAACATCTCAGATTATGATTCAGGCTTCGACTCCCAATATTAATATTAATGATGATATATCATCAGATGATAACAATAAGAAATCCTCTAGTGCAGTTCAGTATAAAAAAGATAACAGTGGTATACACAAAGATGAACAAGAGATAATATATAATAACACTGAAGTAAATGACAAATTCGCTGAAATAAAAAAGACATTAGAAGAAATGGAAAAAGTAGAGGAGGAATGGGAAACTGGTGAAAGTTGGGATGATAATTCAATGAAAACTAATAGAAAAAAATATGAACAAACTCAGAAGGTGCAAGATTCAAAACCTCAAAGAATTAATAAAGGTCCGCGATCTAATACAGAAGAGACACTTTTTCCAAATGCTCAAGTTTGCCAAGATTGGAGCAAGATATCAATGTTTTTACCATCGTGGAATGAAGGCGGCAGTTCGTCAGTCACTAAGCATATTTCACCCGTAGTGGAGAAAGTATCACGGAGTACAAGTATTGAAGTAGGTGATACCGACATCCCAAATTCAAGGAGTGGTTTAAAAATGTTTGCTGCAGTTGCAAGGGACATCAATGATTCTTACGTTGCTTCGAAAAATAATAAAATTCCAGAAAAATGGATGCTTGATAAGAGTACATCCACAAATAATAATGAACTCTCGACTAACAATTATCGGTGTCAGAATGAAGAAAAACATTTTTCATCATTCCGCAAACTATTCAAGCACGTGACGCGATCTGATTTGCGAGATATTTTCGATCACTGTTGTGGTGACGTTAACTGGGCAGTAGAAATTGTTTTAGATGGGGTGGAAAATAATCGATTTTGTAAAGTGGCTGAAGGTGACCAGGTTTCTGATGCAGAAGAAGACTCGCAAGATATGGAACTTTGTCAATGTTTATCAGCTTACGGCGTACTGCCAGGTGTGAATGAACCATCAACGACAAATCAAAACACTGATTCTGAACGCTCAGCTAAGACATCTTCGCCTTCATTACAAATGAAAAAAGCTAGGAAGGAAACGGTGGTATCAGAAGCTTCATTAGAATTAAAACGTAAGATTGAGCAAAACATTGTTCTACCTGATAGTATGTACTCTCCGCATAATTTAAAAATACGCAACTTTAGTCGCGGCGATGATGGTACAGAGCAAAATAAGAATACTGGCAATACTAGCTCACAAAACGCAGAACAAAAACCTAACGTGAGCAACAACGACGAACAAATTCCAAGTTCATCAAACTATCGACCACCTGAACCCGATCGTAATACTCCTAGTACGTCTAAGGAAGAAGATGCCGAATCAAGCGATGACGAGTATATTGGAGTAGACGATCAAGAAAAAACGGCTAATGTCAACTTAGGCACAGAGTTCATACGGCAGCTCGACGTACTATTTGGGCGTACCATGGATTATCCGTCAAATGTTAATCCTACAGTAAGAATGCCTATGTCAATTCTAAACGAGATTAATGCTTTATGGGTGGAGTCCCTTATGTATCAATTGGGGGAAGACGCAAGGCAGACGGAGCTGATAATTAAACAAGATGAGGAATTTGCAAGGTAATTTATACATATTTTTTTAACTTCACGCTGTACCCTGCATACAGCAGCGAACCTAGTGTCAATACTCTCGATCCCTCTCATTTGCATGAATTCTCAAGGTATTGTGTGTTGAGTAGCGATTTAGCGAATTAGCGAGCGATGCGAAAGAGGGAGGAAATAAAAATATTAAATATTTTATTCCATCGAGTACAAATCGAAACTACAACCGTCGCCCTTACAGTCACACACATCATAACCTTTAATATAATTAAATTATACAGTATATATGTTCTTTAATATATTATGTTCAACTAAATTGACCAAAGGTAAAGCTAAAGGTGCTTAATAGATTTTTTTTAACTGCTCCAGAATGTAGGATATGAACTTATTAAATCTATTACGATGGTACAACATTGTACTACGTTTGGAGCGAACAAGGTAAATTGATGTAAATCTAGGCGTAATCATATAGTGTTCCATAAAATTGTAAGTGTAATCATTAATGTTATATAAATATACATATGAAACCGAGCTTGTGACTGTAAACGCGACGATCGTCGGGTCGATTTCCGCTCGGAGAAATTTATTATTTAATATTTTGGTTTGGTAACAAAGCAAACCGCGGCGTTTAGTTCCGATACGCAATGCCTCGAGATTAAGGATATATTGAAAAGCTGAAAAAAGTTTGATAAAACTCTAATTCCATCACTGTATTAACCGTTTTAATATTTCAAATTTATCTAAGTATGAGTATATTTATATATTTTTAGAGAACTGGCCAAAAAAGAGTTAGAATTACATATGGCAGGTAAGGAACCTGCAGTCCCAGATTTTCGGGAAATCATGGACATGGACTACGCACTATCGTTGTATTACAAGGATGTGGCCGAGATGCGTAACAATAGCAGACCTCAAGATTTGGCTGCAATGCTTTCGAGGGACAAACTAAAAAATTTATTCCCAGAAATACCTGCAGATACGCTGAGTGAATTGCTTCACGCCCACGAAGAAAACTTCCAAGCAACCGTCGAGGTGACGTGATTTTTTATATCTAACACGTTTTTTAAAACCAGTTATTTATTAATTAGCAGGTTCACGACTCAATTCGGCGGAAAGTGGGGAACGGAAGTGGCTTAATGGGCAACGGGGTGTCTTTATACGAGGTGTGTTCAAAAAGTAAGGTGACTTTTCAAATTTGGCGGGCAACGTACTTTCGATTATCGATTTTTTTATTTTGTTATGTTGGTACACTCTTCCCGAACATCTGTACCAAGTTTCAAGTGTATAGCATTTTTTGTTTGGTTGGGAGAGGCGTAAAGGTTATAAGTGTTTTGCGTGCTCGGCGATTTCTTGCTATCGAAAAATATGGATCAAAGGATTTGCATCAAATTTTGTGTAAAAAATAAAATAAAGTGCTCCGAAACACTTAAAATGTTGACAGTGGCATACGGTGAAACTGTTCTGA
>JAKRZM010000585.1:120483-178369 GCA_036379175.1 Heliconius cydno galanthus
ACAGCGGTTACGGCTGTGCGTGCGTCTTACCTCAGTCAGTGAGGACAAGTCCTTTTATATATATAGATTAATTATTATTCATTGTTTAAATTAAATCAAGTCAAATGGATACAAAGTTCTTGTCTGTCTCCGCTTTCATATATCTCTATAGCCCTCAACTCGGCGTTCGTGGACTATAACATTACGTTTTATGTTGCCCCCCATTTTTTTCTTCCTTATTTGGAAAATCTTCTCTTAGTGCTCCTCTACACTCCTCTCTGAAATATACGAGTATATTTAACACTTAAATGCAAAATTTTCGTTTGCTAGTTAGATTGAGATTTATGTTATTCCCTAGTTTTTTTTATTTAAAAAAAAGATAATGCGTTGTTCCTCCAAACACTAATATCCTGGGGGTGCTTGTTCTACTTTCAGGCCAAAATACTGAACGGATTTGGATGAATCTTTACAATAATACGGTTTACACACCAAAATATCACATAGACTTCAATTTATATAAAAAAAATTTTAGAATTTGACTATAACATAACAATAAGTTCAAGCGGGCGAAGCCGCGCGAGGGTCACCCGTATATTCATACATAAATAAATTATAATTATCAACAAAGAACAGTGCTTATTTTAATATATTATATAGTTTGTTTTAATTTTGCCATGATTTTCTGCTTTATTTGGTTTTTTTAATTTTTAAATAATTTTTAGATACTGTCAGAGGTGGAATGGCCATTGTTACCGAAAACGGAAAAAGTGGACTTGTCCATTGTGCAACAATATAGAGACCAAGCCGATACACATTTGAAAATCAGAAATGAGTTAGTTTCTTTAATATTTTAAACTTTTTTGGTTTATTTATCTGTTCTCTCAATTCCAATTGCATGCCTTAATTCGATTTTCTATTTTTTATTAAGTAAAGAGACATTCCTGATTTTTTGAATAAATAATTTTAATTTAATCTCTTGATTGTTAATTTTTTAAAACTTCAATAAGTTGTGATATTTACATTTTATGTTCAAACAATAAAAAATCTTATTGAAAATAAATAAAAAAAACAACGTTTAAAATTAAACATTTAGAAACAGTATTTATGGGTTCGATTCCCACTCGGGTGAAGGAATTATTTTCGTTTTCTTGATCTGAAGCGACTAAATACGCAATTCCTCAAAAATTGAGTGGATCGTCGGGGAAGGAGTATCTTAACACTACGTCTACCCTGTTTTATGCAAGATAAAATGGGCATGAAGCAACAAAAAGAAAAATTAACATATCTAAAATAACTTTCCAGATATTATCGTAAAGCACAAGATTATGTAAGACGCGGTATGACCCAAGTGGCGACACATTGCTCTGAGATCTCCACCTTTCATAAACAAAGCTATGAGCACGCTAACAGTTTGGCAGCAGCAACTTTGATACAAGTAAGTATATAAAGAAACGGAGAAAAATGCAAATCGGTTTATCTATTCTTTCTTTTTTTCTTTTTTAAGTTCCATATCCGTGTATCCCAAATAGTATTTGTCTGTTGACTTTTTGACGGTTGTGTTGACGGTTCTTTGTTTTGTCAGACAGACAGCTAACCTCCACTTACTCAAAGTTAGCCAAGATAGAGAGTCCATAGATCTTTTTCCAGATTTACACATTACAAAATGGTCTTAATAGATAGACAAACAAACATCAAAGTAATCGCACAAGTATTTTATTTCTTCTTTTGAGATATGGAACCTTAAAACTTAGAAGAAGTTCAGGATAAAACTCCGCTCTCCGCCGCCAACATATATTTTTAATTAGAATTAAAACCATAATTCCAATTTATTCTTCTAAAATAATTTTCTTTACACAGTACCACGCCCAAAACAACCCAGACAATTCTACAATCGACCTCCATTTTCTAAAAGTGAGTGAAGCCAGAGAGTCTATGGATCTCTTCTTAGATCTACATATTAAAAAACTAAGAGAAGTCCAGGATAAAAGTCCAGTTAAGACTTACACGTTGTATTTTATAACTGGCCGTGGATTGCATAGCAATGGCAAGCCTAAAATAAAGCCTGCTGTCAAGAAAAGGCTACGGGAACGTGGTTTAGCGTGAGTATTTAATTAGATAACGGTATTTTTTTAGTTTTACGTATTCCGCATGTAGCAGGAACAGAGGGAATCTGAGACTTAGTGTTAAGGCACTTCGTTCTCCATTAAGACACATTTTCCACCGATTTTTTAAGGCATTGCTTGATGAGTGGAGGAACTATACTGTGCTTTGTCTTGCTACCAGAGTGAAGAAATGAAAATTTTAAATATTTCATTCCCACGAATGGCAATGAACCCACAACCTTCGCGTTTACAGTCGTACACTGATGCCCCTCACCCGTGACAGCGTCAGTCCTCTATATATACTAATATTTACATATTTTGTTTTCAACACACTTTTCTTAGCTTCTGTGATATGTTTTAAGATGAGATGAAACTTTATTCCTATCTCCCGTAAACCTTTTCTTATGGCACGGGCTTATTTTATACGTAGGGACTGTCGATTATTATTACGGATTTTTTAAATTTATACGTTTTTTTTACTTTATACGTTTTTTAAAATACTCGAACTATCTTTACTGCTTGGTGACAAAAATAAATAACATGTTTTTGTACATTGTTGGAATTGCAGTTTGTAATTGGAACACGTACATTACTTTTTATAGTTTCTATGAAGATCATATCAACTTTTAGTATTTACGTATATATAAATAATTATTATTGTATAGAGGAAAATGATAATGGTAATTACTTTAAGTGATACTACACATTTATCAATAACCATTTATGTGGTAGTATTGCTTTTAAGTGCTATATATTTTATATTACATACATTTTGTTCAGAAACGTTAATTGTATATAAATTAAAAAATAAGTCGATATAACAGACAAAGCGCGGCGTTGAGTTCTGCCACTCAACACGCAATGCCCCCAGAATTCAGCGGAAAGTGGGGAGCAGAGTGTCTTAACACTCGGTTCCCTCTGCCTACCGTAAAGCTGATTTATTTATTTTTAAATCTTTCTCTATACATTTTTATCGTACAGTAACGAGAAAAATAAATTGGCTTATGCTTAACTTTTTGTACCTTTTATATAAGAGTTTATTACATGATATACATATTTACGTAAAAAAAAAATCTACACAAGTATAAAGAATGATAAGGGTGTGACAGATGGAATATTGGTTTCGCTGGTTTTTATTATAGAATTCTATTATTGATACAAAAAGCGAAGCTATAATAAACTCTTTTATGTTTGTGTAAGTCATTTTATGACCATAACTAGGTAAAGTATAGGTACGTGTATCAGGATTATACCTTTACACGATTATTAAAGAGAATCTTGTTAATAATCGTGTCGAGTATTTTATTAAGTATTTTTTAATGCATAATATAATTTAAGCTCTTAAATAATTTTTATTTGTTAAAAAGAGTAATTGAAATAGTAACCTCGATATTATTTATATTGCGAAACAAGTAAATAAATTTGTTTTTGCATTTATTTATAAGCATTTTTTTTTCTATCTACGTGTAAACACTGACGTCTGGTTTTATGAACCGATATCGATATATAACTTTATGAATTTTTAACCTTGCCTTGCAGTTGTTGTATATCAACTGATTAAATATGTTTTAGGATTTGAAATGATACTCTTTATCCGTATTAACCGTATATAGTCTTATATATTTTTGGAAACCGGTGATGGCACGTGGCCACACGTGGTGGTAGACATTCATAATTGCCTCGTGTATCGCTCTGGATTCTTGCAGTATGAGCTGTTAATATCTTGTCCTCTAATGTAGAGGTTTTAACCTCCGTCACCTGTCGGGTTTCCAAAAATGTATAATACTAAAATAAACGCAATTAATCCGGTTAAGGAGGAGGATTAAATTAAGGAGTTTCATTTAAAATGTGCAATAGTCGCGAAAACGAAGCGAAATGTGCAAAGATCGTACTTTGTTTTAGTATTATTTAGCAAATTTTAAAGATTCTAGATATGTACCATATTTATATTAATGAACAATTTTGATACATATTTATTTAATACGCAAAGACGAATAAGGTAGAATAAAATGTCAGGGAGAGTTTTCTTTCTATGTATCTTATATATATTTTTCATATTGTATATAATATTAATACGTAAATATTTTATTACTAATATCAAACTATACTATGACATGTAGGTAACTGTTATTTTTAAATGTTATTTATTTACTGTATATATTCTATCTGTTAACAATGATTTTGCTTATTATATAATATTGCAATATACAAGAATATTTCAGTTCCAACCTATTATACATAAAAAAAATATATTGGCTTTTATTTGCTTTTCTTTTGTTGCAGCTATGGCGAACGTAACCCTGGCTTGATTCAGGCAAAAATTTCCGTTACCGACAAACTATCTTCCGAGGTCGCTTAGGATCAGGCTCGATCGTCGTTTCTACGACGATTACAGAACTTCTGACTATATGTCTATGTCAGAACATTTTGGGTCCCATCTGTTAGACATTACTGGATCCTGTCACTATTTGGATGGGTCCTACGTCCTTCATATACTATTGTATATATCGACATGTATACGGGACCTAGAACTTCGTTGTTCTTCTACAGACATGGCTAGTGACTTATCAAACTCCATTTTAAGTATTAAGTGATGACTTTGCAATAGTTTTGTGTATAGTGGCTTAAAGTTGCTTTGGCATAAGGATTGTATTGTTAATACAACTTCTTTTAGATATAGTGTTTTTAAGAATATGAATATTTATATTCATATTGGAAGGTCTAATTGACTTGCCTTAAATAAAAGATGCAAGATGACAAAAGTATGTTTTATGCTTCACGTTATATGTATCGTAACGAATTAAACAAATTGAAATTTATTATTATATTGATAATATCTACACTTCAAACGTGAGGGCCAACGTAAAATATACTTTTGTCTATATACATAGGTATTAATTATATTATAAGAACTAAAACAATATTTACATATATTGTAATATTTATATTTAACTACATTTAAATTATATTCTTGTCAATCTTTGTGTCTTAGATATTATCGTAGGTAGATTTAAAAATTATCTATAGAATAATTGAAATTATACGATTTACACAATGTTGGTACATTTGCATGGTTTTTAGACCACATGGTGATTTAGTGGTGTTTAAATTTTGACAATACATTAAGGAAGGATGAAATAGTTGGAGAAATTGATCGACTTCATCTATTTTTGGATTATTATTAACATCGCTGCGTTTGAAATTTGATATTTAAGGCAAAATAAGATTTTTGTCTTCATATACGTATATTCTAAGCATTTAAGATAAGGTCCTACAGTATAAAATCGATGTTACTTACATCGATATTTAATTGAGACATGTTCTGTGTCCCAAAATTATTGTAAGGAATTGGAAGCTTACAAGGCAATTATTTAAAGTATAACTGATAATTCTTCGTCTATTATTCTATTTTGCTGTCGTAATTTTTATGACATAATATGTTATTTCATATACGTATCTAATCTCTAAGATATTTAAGATTATTATTAATGTAGGTACTTTAGTATGAAATTGTTACTATAAATATCTATATTGGACTGTGACATGTCCCAAAATAAAAATAAAAATTTCTAAACAAACATCTAAATAATAATAATATAAATGATCAAACGAATATATCTGAATTGAAATCTGATCATTATCTTCATTTGAAGATATAATTCAAAACAACATTATTTAATCTATCAAAAATTTCAATAATATTAGATAGTATATAGTAAGATATTTCTTGCTGAAGTATCAACAATAAATATTAAATAGTATCTAAAGTAAACATTTTAGAAGTTAAATGTTCTGTAGGAGTTTGTCTAAGATAATAATTTATATTCATTTCTCTAAGATATAAGTAGGAAAGGTAAGTCTAATATAGTATGTGTCGGTCTAGAGTACTAAATATTCTTTTTACCTATAAAATAGCCTAATCTTAAGTGAATCCTGATTGCAAATGCACAACATAATTTTTATCGTGGTTTTTAATCATAACTTAATAAATATATATATACAACTATCAAACGCCATATTATGATTCTGTACAACTCTCACTTGGAGAAACATTTACAATTATGATATTAACGCAAACTTTTAAATATAATACAGAATTGAATTCAGCCTTTAAAATAATCAGAATATTAAAAATATAGTGACTTACTACTTAATTCTTTACTAATCAAATAAAAAAGAAAAGTAAATATTATTTATTTTTAATTACAATCTTTTATCTAAATATATCTCTATTCATTACATTTTCATAATCATTGTGCAAAATATAGTTTTTTTAATGAGTTTTTTGTATATCATTAAAGTTTAAGGTCGTTTTGTCTGTGATTAAAACAGGGTCTTATTTAATTTAACAGGAAGTTAATGTTATTTTATGTTTGCATTGTCATTTGAGTTTAAAGTAACAACGCCTACTATCAAATAATAAATTCAATTATTTCGTATTCATATTTTAAAGTTGCTTATAAAATATTTTTAAATATATATTTAATATCAATCTATTGAACACATAATCCTATTAATATTAATATTTTTCTTTAAATACCTCACTTAAAAGCCTTCTAATAACGTCCTGTACTGAATACAAATAATTTACTAAACGAAATACCATATATTAAAGTACCTATATCTTGAAATTTTCTTAATATTTTAAAGATCCCCAATTTATCTTATGTAAATATATATTTTCTACACAGTAGTTAGTTTTAAAATTAATATTAATTGTTAAGTAATATAAGACAATATTCACATATCTACTATAAGTGATTCTTGTTCAATGTGTAAGATGTTGGTTCAAAACTTAATTTTGTAACAATAATGCTATAAATATGCATTTTATTATATGAATAATGAATAAAAGGCGATAACTAATGTTACATATATTGCAATACGGCCGACCAGTTGTGGGCGCCATGAAGTTATTCTGAGGAAAATAATCAAAAGTAAGAAAAAGTCCTAAAATAAAATCTGCACTGGCATATGCAGCTAACTTTGGTCGGCCATATTGTATATTAAAATCTTTAATAATTTAGTGCATAATTTTGCACTCACAGTTGTTTTTCTTTATTCAAAGAATTAAAATAAATTTCGAGGATAAACAGACATTCAAACATAACATATTTGTCAATTTAATGCTTTAGGCTGGTTACCAACAATCTATTAATTAATATACTATTTAGTAGTGAGGATCTTCAAAATTCTAAATGTTTCGATATCTATTCGATTAGGTCTAAGGTCTAAGTATAAGTATTAGGTTTTGCAAATTTGATTCTTCTAATATGATAGGAAATTTTAATTGTAGCTGTTAATGTTGAAATGGTTGATGTTTTGATGTTGTAGACATGTTTTTTTTTTTTAATTAATATTTTTTGTTCGCCAACGTCCTCTAGTTATAAGGGTTATACCAACTTATACTTCTACATACTATAATAGTTTCTTTAACTATTTAATTATAGAGTTACGTCCGTGTCAATTTTGATGCAATTTAAACAATATAATATACAAGACAATCGAATTACCATGTTAAATGATTAAGTACAATATTTTTATCGACATTAGGCAAAATAATCATATATTTTTTCTTCTTGAACATGTTATAACAATATTAAGTTTTTACTTGTGGTCCAAAAGAGTTATATTTTTTTTAGATTTTCGATAACTAATGGCTTATTCGGCCTATTTTATATTTCTTGAGGACTATGTCGACTTATATACGGGTTTACACAAAGACATTAATTTTTTAAACAATTTATGGGATTCCTAAAGATTAAGGGGATGCAGGGTAAGCGTACGTTCTAAATTGACTTATGATTTTAGTTATACACATAGATTTTAAAACTTTCATATTCTTATCAAAATTACGTATTATACTAGTAAGTATTTGATATCCTAATTCTTATTCGATTTTAATAAATATATATCGATAATAAATGTTATAAAAAGGGCGTTATTATATACCTATTAAATAACCGGTTAACAAGTTTTGGTTCGACATCGAGGTCGTATGAGAAATTGTATGCTCAACCGTGAAAATTGAATACGGAAATACAAAAAGTTGCCTTCATGTCTATCGTAACTGATAATTATATTGTTTATGAACAGGAAGATTTATCGATTTCTGATATTTGTCCACAACTTTTATGTTAATGTGGTTTTTAACAATTTCTTCTACAGTCTTTATGCAGAATATTTAAATCAAGGCAATAAATATGTATTCTTACAGAAAATATTTATTAGTGATATAATATCGCAATATTTTATATGCGGATGTTTATATGCGATAAGCCACAGATACAGAAAGAGTTTTGACACTAAAAAATATTTTTTTACAGTAATTCAAGTTAAC
Organism: Heliconius cydno galanthus; assembly: GCA_036379175.1. Taxonomy (NCBI): domain Eukaryota; kingdom Metazoa; phylum Arthropoda; class Insecta; order Lepidoptera; family Nymphalidae; genus Heliconius; species Heliconius cydno. The sequence continues at coordinate 128,905 of JAKRZM010000585.1, forward strand.
AGTTCAAATCGAATGCCTACTTTACATTTTTTATGGACTTTAAAATTTAACTACAGCTTAAATTGTACCAGACATATTATATATTAGTTGATTTAATATGTAATGCTACAAAGCTGTATTGCTATTAAATAATGGTTAATTAAAATGGCTTATTAAAATTCTTTAAACTTGGCAAACTTCAGTCATGCTGTTACCTTTTATAAAATCTAAAGAAAAAAAAGCGACTATATCACAGATTCTATCCAATAATTTAAAAGTTTTTTTTAATTCATGGCTTACTTTGTTATATTTTAAGTAATTTCCAAAGAAACTGTTATCGTCAATGGTATCACATATACATACGAAACGTAAGAACAAAGACGGTTTTAAGACGATTATTAAGCATTTTTCATCTGAATTAGTAGCAATAATTGTATCAATGTGCCCACTTTCCCACCGCTTTTTATCAAATAATATACATAAGTGTAGTATACCAAGGGACTTGGTTGCATTTGCATTGTATTTCTTGGCATCAAAGTCATATTTTAAAAAATATGAGTCATATATATAATAAATTGGAAAAATGTCGATTAATAATTTTTAATATTATATTAAAACTGTGTGCCAAAAAGTATGATCAAATCTACAATTAGTGGTAAATGTTGTGAGTAGTTTGTAAGTTTCAAATGTTGTTTTTTTTGGTTTTTCTGTTGATATATTCATGAAAGATTTTCAACTTTGTTTAGAGACTACTCATAATTTGACCTATAAGTTATTTTATATTGTAAAAAATATTTTACAATAATTATTAATTTCCTTAGCTATTGAAAAGGAGAGAAGGGATAAAGAATGATGTAAGGAACGATTTGGTGCTTATAACATATTATGCAAATACTTTTATTTTGCATTAGCTGTAATTACGACATTTTTAAAATAAAGTACGCAAGTGCATAATTGTATGGAGTAACTACGTGATATTTTCATGTGATTGGCCAATTTTTTTGCCATTGTATGATGTTAAAATGTTGGGGACATAATATAGTCTGGTTGAACCTGACGATCGTGGGTTCAAATGATTCTTGGGGACTATTTTACTTATAACATAAAATATTCTACGATCTAGCGAGACAAAGTGCAGTACAGTAAGGTCGACGAGTTGTGGCTGACCACAAGACAGAAGTTAGGTTCCCTAAACTCCCGGGGATTGTTCAATCGGGAAGAAAATAATCTTATGAAAGGAAAAACCCCAAAATCAAATCTTCTCAGCCATCTGCAGCTATCTTGAGGGCAACTACTTACTCTTCGACCGTTCTGTATCATCAGGTTAACTCTGTTTATACCCCAAAATGTGGGAGATGTGTGAAGATAAAAAATATTGAGAACGCTTTAAATAATGTTAAACACATAAATTTTGAATAGATTGTTCAGATTGATAGCAGCAAAAGCTTATCTTTATGTTGTTGGAGTGGTATAACTGTTTTTTAAGATAAGTTTCTAGTTTGTATGAAGTCAATTGAATTGCTGTAAGCAATGTGATTATAAAAGGGATTTATAAAATCTTCATCTAAATTGACTTGTATACGGTATGGCTGTAAATCTATTTCTTTTTTTAATGTTGTAAGAACGAAATGATGGGCTCACTAGATTGATACCAGATTTGTTTTAAGCTTTATCACCTTAGTACACAAATTTTCTATTATTCATTGTTGAATAATAATATTTTTTACGTTGTGTAATACTTTCTATGTATTCTATGTTTTAATCATATTATAAATATACTACAGGATAAAAGTAAAGGTATACAATTGTTGCCTTACTTTAAGTTGCACTTTGACTAACGCACACAGTTATTTTTGGAAAGGCACATTTTTGTACATATTTTTTTTATATTATAAGTAATTGAATCCTATGTGTTTTAAAAAGTATTGATTTTGTATGGCCATCAGAACCTTTGAGCTAATAATGACAAAAACATCGAAAATAAACAATATTGATATATTTTCTATAGAAAATTTAGGTTCTCATAATGTTTCATGTTCCTCTATTATAGATACTATTAGCATCTGATGGCTTTTTAATTTTTTATTTGTTATCGTTATTTAATAATGTATATGTATTTAGATTTTTCTTTAAAATTTTGACTATTTTGAACTAGTTAGTAAGTTTATATTTACGACATTGAAATTGCTCTGTTTTGTTTTGTTACTTAATTTTGTAAGTTCGGCCCTACGGATTTATGTTTGTATGTATACTTGTCAATTAAAGGACAAATAAAGTAGTGATTGTGATATACTATTGTTTTAATTTTTATATATAAGTTTATTTAATGACTCGTTTAATACATTATACACATTTTATTAGCACGCTTTTATGGCAGTAGGCAACGTATAGACACTAAACTTTGCTTTTTACTTTATTGTTTTTTAAATAGTGATACCAAATATATCTTATTATCATCTTCAATTTCTTTGAAATATCCATTTTTTGTGAATTATTTTTACAATATATTTAGAAACACTGAGTAGGTTTTATGTGGCTGTCCTAACGACACACACTCAATGACAACGTGAAGATATACATAGCTATGTCTTAAATATAAATGCAATACGTCGTTAATAAAATCATGCAATGGAATAAATGTCCACAATAATCGCTAAGCACGTCTTAACTGTGCCACGACCGGACGCTATTAAACTAAAACTGAATAAAAAAAGATATCTATAATTTCGTTACTAAAAACGGTACTGAAGGTCTCTCCTTTCGTCTCACTATCTTTTTGACTGATGTAGGAGATTATTATATCTAACAACCGGTCCGGATTGTTTTTAAAGTTCAAATAAAGTTGTACCCGTAAGCCTTTCTACTTTTAATTTTTGAAAGGTTACGTGTAAAAATATTTCTTAAATTAAGAATATTATTAATATATTCTGTGGGCTTACAGCTGGTATGTTTTTTCAGCGTATCCCGCTTACAGCACAATGGCCAGGGAACCTATTTACACCACTCTTCCACTTTCGGCCTAATTTATCAAAGCATTGCGAGTTGAGTGGCAGAACTCAACGCCGGGCTTTTTCTTGGTGCCAGAGCGAAGATATGAAAATATTAAGAAATAGATAATAATTCATTCCCCCGAGTGAGCATCTAACTCACAACCGGGTACCCATTTTATAGGTAGAGTACCTACATAAATAATTATTTTATTAATGGATAATTTAAAATCTAGTTTAGCACAGCACAGACAGGTGTTCTGTCTTTCATATTTATATGCTTAATAAACGTAACTCCGTTAAAGAGTGGCCGTTGTGGAATAAAATATTGTAATGTAATATAATTGATTTTATATTACTAATTTTGTTAAAAAATATATATATCTAATAACTTACGTATTAACATTTTTTTAAAAAATAACTGTCTAAAATGATTGTGTTATTGTTATTTGTATGTATAAATAAGTATATTTCAATTCACAATTTGGTTTAAATTATTTGTAAATATCTAAGCTTTGATAATTAATAAAATATATAGTATCTTAATTAAGTAAATTCCATTAGCAATTAGTCAAATTATTACTACAAACCAAGAAACCTTAAACTTTGCTCTTATATGTGATATTTGTAGACTTTGATTTAGGATTTCCTTTACTGCTTAATTATCATTAGTAGCTGACAGATTATATTAATAATATTTACTACTAGCATAGACTGAGGGAACCTAGGGTTAAGGCGGTCCGATCCATACTTTCTATCGAATTTTTTTGCATTGCTTGTCTAGTGATGGAACTTAACGCCGCCCTTTGCCTTGTTACCACAACAAAGAAACGAAAATATTAATAAATAAAAATTAATTCTCCCGAGTGGGAATCGAACTCATAACCGTCGCGTTTACAATCACACGTTTATACCACTGCGCGAAGAGGGCCTCAAAAAGATAGATATCTTTACTTAATATTTTTGGTAACTGATAACTATTTGATATTTGTTATGCCAAATAATTCTTTACAAGGATAGAACTTTGGATATCATAAAGTGCAAATTTTATAAAAAATAATATAAACATAGAAAAATAGTATCTTAGTAGTTACTTTTCGAACTACCCAGTAAATATTGAAAATTTCAATTTTTTATGTGAATGTACATAAAACTTTTAGGTTATTCACTGATTGAAAGACTGGCAATGCAAAGCCGGAGTCACTGGGCGTAAAAAGCTGAAATTTGTCATATTTGAGAAATACTAACAGAAGATTTTTAAAATTAGTCCAGAAATTGAAAAAAATGGTATGGTTTCTAGTTAACAACACTATGGAAAATGGAAATGGAAATTAGACCGTCGCAATAAGATCATAAAGTCTACACAAGTCTACACAAGTCGTAAGCAAAGTTCCGAGCGACAAGTAGGTTCCCTTTGCCTACCCTACTGTGAAGCGTGAAGCTAAAAAAGTGTAATTCGTTTCATAAAGTTTTCAATACGTTTGATAAAGTTTTAGATAGTCTAGCAAGTCATTTTATTAACAAATTAAAATCACATGTTATGGTTCTTCAAAGCTCATTTGTAAAATTTATAGTGTTTTTATGTAAATCTAAATAATTTATCTATACCTATAATTGCTGGTCAATTATGCAATTATAATATTATGAAAGTTCCTTTCTTTCCAAACAGCCCCAGGAAAAGTACTGATACCTAAATTAAAATATACGTCGGCCGTATGTAAAAGTCAAGGCTTTATAGCTTTTACAATTAAAGACATTTAAAATTATAATTTAATAATTGTAAGTCCCGAAATATTAGAAAGTTGCTTTATTTGATAAATTTGTAATTATATTATAATTAATATTATTTATTGAACATGAAGAAAATATTATACTTATTTCTGTTTTCTATTGAAGCTTTGTAAAAGTTCTTTACTAAAATTCAGTTATTATTTAGTGTAATAAAATATAGATATTTGTATTAAAATCAGACATTCTACTTTTGTATTAATGGTAAGTACTTCTTGTGTTTTATACATGTTATATGTATAAAGCACAAGAAGTAATAAAAATATTTATTATAAATCTAAATAGATATATGTGACATTAACAAATGTATACAAAAACAAGAACGGAAACTCGTACTGATTCACATATAATATAAATTAATTATCTATTAGACAAAGTGAGGTAACCGTACCTAAGCTCAAGGCTTAACTCGCGTCGTTAGCAAAGTTTGCGTTCAACAAACGGACCGCGAATAAAATCGAAAGGCTATCACTGAGTCACCGCCCAGCCTGTGTTGTGTGTTGCGTCGCCAGAAGTGGTTTACCTTGGCAATGAAAGTGAAATGGATAATATGAAGCCCTGGTTGTATAAAAACTGAAGCACCCCGGCAGAAATTATTCAGTTGCCAGCACAAACAACACAAAGATGTACGCTAAGGTGCGTTCTAAGTATTATTTTAATAATATTTGTGTTAACATTTTCTTATTTTATATTAAAATAATATCTAATATTGTTTTCAGTTGATCGTCGCACTTTGCGCTTTAGGCGTCGCCCACGGCAGTGGCCTCCTCGCGGCCGCCCCAGTAGCGTACAGCAGCCACGCTATTGCCGCCCCCGCGGTAGTATCCAAGACTGTTGTGTCTCCAGCTGTCTCGTCCGTGTCTTCCTACTCCAGCCACACCGCCCACTCTGGTCCCGTCGCCGCTTACGCCGCGGCCCCAGCCATCGCCAGCTATGCCGCCCCAGCCATCGCCAGCTATGCCGCCCCAGCGATTGCCAGCTATGCCGCCCCAGCGGTCGCTAGCTACGCCGCCGCCCCCGTTGTCAGCAAGACCATCGTGCAGCCAGCCAGTTCTTCCTACTCTTCTTACTCTAGCAGCGTTTCCCACGGAGCACCAGCGGTCGCTTCTTACGCCGCTGCTCCCGCTGTAGTCGCCGCCCCCGCCGTAGCCGTGTCCCGCGCTGTCCCCGCCGTGTCCGTCGCCGCCGCCCCCGCCGTAGCCGTCTCCCGCACTATCTCCCCCGCCGTATCTTCTTACTCTTCCTACTCCAGCCAAGTTGCTCACGGTGTTAAAGCTATCGCTGCCCCAGCGTTAGCTTCCTATGCCGCCCCAGCGGTTGCTTCTTACGCTGCCCCAGCGGTCGCCTCTTACGCCGCCCCAGCCATCGCCTCTTATGCCGCCCCCGCGGTCGCCTCTTACGCCGCCCCCGCAGTCGCCTCTTATGCCGCCCCCGCGGTCGCCTCTTACTCTAAGATCTACTCTGCGCCCGCCATCTCCTCTTACTCTAGACTGTACTCCGCCCCCGCAGTCGCCTCTTACGCCGCCCCCGCCTACTCTAGTTATGCCGCGGCCGCCCCCGTCTACAAATCAGCTATCTCCTACTCGGCTGCCCCCGCTGTATCCTACAACGCTCACGCCTGGTAAACTGAATCAAATTGTAATTCTGTAAATATGTAATTAACAAATAAAACGACACGCTATAACAATGTATTTTTCTATTAGTCCCTCAATTATATTTATTATGCCTTTTATATTTTGTCTATTTCGAAAATATATGTAGATATATATCGTTAAGTTTATGCAGGCCAATGCATTATCTTGAGTTAAGGAATCAAATATTGCACCTATAAGAGGTGTGGGTAATTACTTCAAAACTTTTTTAGTAAATGACAGTATCATCAATCATTATAAGAAAATTCGTTTCAAAATTGAGACCAGTCGTGGCGGAGGAGCACAAGCGTGCACAAACGCGGCAGGTTGTAGTTGACAGGGTTCTATCTCCACACGAGGAAATGAAATATTTTAAAAATAAAATTTGAATTTCAACTACCATGTATACTTGAAGAACGGTGTACTATTGTAATTAATTTAATTATATTTTTACTTATAGCTTTCTTTATTAAGGGCTGTCTTTTTAAGGTCCCATACTTCAAAAGAAAAAAAAGGAACTCTTATTGAACTTCATGCAAAATAAGTGCATACGGTCGTATATATAGCAAACGGATTGCAAATTTAAATATGTCAAATTTATTCGCAGCGTAATTGAAACTTGTTGAATACATCCTGTAGACTAATTTTGTAAAAAAGCAAGAACTTACAGTATACATAAAGGATAAATTCATAAAATGGAAATTTATATTAAGAAAATTTATAATTCAATTGAAACTATCACAAACTAATTATTGCAGTTCGTTTTAACTTTGTAAAATTTTATAAGCTGCACTCCCGTTCACCTACAATCCTGAAACAATATAGTTTTAGAATTTTTAGTTTTATTCTTGAATTTGTCTTATAACTAGATTTTATTTAATAGTTATCTATACTGCTAGTGTAAATCATGGGGCCGTAGATCTGAGAGTATATGGTTTGAATTTCAACTGGATATCTCCAAGCGTTACTAGATAAGTGCTCTTGACAGACGGACGGACAACAAAGTGATCTTATAAGGTACGAAACCCTAAAAACCCTTCATTGATTTGTGGCTGCTATTTTGAAAACTTTTAAGTATATCCTATGTCAGTATCACGCTTCTGACGGCTTATATAAACTTATATTGCGAAATGAATTGTGCTCAACTGGCACGCTCGAAACGCCATATTCCAAAAATTCAATTCAATTATACTTATATTATGTTACATGGTAAAAACTGGCCAACTATTTGGGCCTGGGTAAGTCCTAAACTTATAGAAGAAATGAACATATACACATTCATACTCGGAACTCCTTCCTCCCTCAGGCATACATATATGCGAGATTTTTGTAGATATTTTAAAATATATATTACAATTGTAAAATGAAATATTATGTAGAACATGTGTGTTTTTGTGTTTTGTTTATACTAAGCCTTCGTAATGACATGCGGCGTGAATACAAATAATTTTTGACAAGGTCTTTCTGTACTTTATTGTACAAAGTAGCTACTTTCTGAAAAATATTTTAATACTATGTTTCAAGACAAGTAAGATAACTGAATACATACATTCAAATATATATTTCTGTTATATGAGGACTGGTCTGGGGTGAAGAAATTTTGACATATTAGAAAGTAATTTATTAAATAAAAATATTTTCTTGGGGAAAGGAAATGTCTTTAATATGAATGGAACGTCTTAACATTTGGTTCATAGGCTAACTTGAAATAGCGTAAAACAAGTGTTTTTGCAATAAAAAAAAGTGCACTAAGGGGTAACTACATCATTATTTGAATAAACAGTACTGCTAACTATTGGAAATGTTGAGGCACACGACCTTTGGAAGGTCCAAATTTTAAATTTAAATTTTTCTTTTTCACACCGTATAAGACACTACGTTTCTCACTTAAGTCACTTACCTTTATAAAATGTTAAATATATTGCAAATAAGATAATAAAAAAATATATTGCAGATTGTATGTTTTGTTTCAGAGAATTGTCTTATAATTAGCATTTGTCATATTCTTTTTCTTTATCCGTTCTAAATTCTAATATACGAGGTGTATAAGATTCTAATGAAAGATTATGATTGTGTGATATGTAGGTGTTTTATTTCGATATAATCAAAAGTTAATTAGAAGCAAAAAAGATATTTCAAACGAAAGATAACAATTAATACTAATACTAAAGATCCATTAAATAATTATACATTTTGAAAATTTACAACTGAAATTATATAAAAAAAAGTAAACTTTAAATAAATCGAAAGGCTGTCACTACATCCGATTCGCGTCATAACTACTTGCCCAATAAGTACAGATCGCCTTGATAATGAAAGGTACTCAAATAATAACAATATCAACGAAATTTCCGAGTATATAAACGAGAATTCCTCGAAAAATAATTATTCACCAAACAGTTTTAACAACAAAAACATGTACGCCAAGGTATGTTTCATTTAATAATATTTCTTATATATTATACATCTAAGTGAATTGATATGCACATTAATGATATTATCGTCACGTATATATACTAATTTTATATACTTATTATATTTCCAGTTGATCGTCGCCCTTTGTGCTTTAGGCGTTGCTCATGGCAGTGGCCTCTTAGCCGCCGCCCCAGTGGCGTACAGCAGTCACAGCATCGCGGCTCCCGCAGTATCTTCTATATCATACTCGAGCCAGACCTCCCACGTAGCACCTGTGTCCTACGCTGCCCCAGCAGTGGCCAGGATTGCCACCCCAGCCTATGCCTCGTACTCCGCTCCCGCCATTACCAGCTATGCCGCCCCCGTGGTAGCTAAGTCCATCTCTCCCGCCAGCGTGTCCTACTCATCTTACTCGAGCAGCACATCGCATGGTACTCCAGTAGCTTACGGGGCCCGTGCTGTTGCTGCCCCCGCTATTGTAGCCGCCGCCCCCGCCATAGCTGTATCTAAAACCATTACTCCTGCAGTCTCATCTTACTCTTCCTATTCTTCACAAACTTCCCACGGCGTAAGAGCTATTGCCGCCCCTGTAGCAACTTACTCTGCTGCCCCAGCTGTTACATCATACGCTGCCCCAGCGATCGCTTCTTATGCCAAATCATACGCCGCCCCAGCGATTGCCTCTTACAGATCTTACGCCGCCCCCGCTTTAGCCTCTTACGCCGCCCCCGCGGTCGCCTCTTACTCCAAGATCTACTCTGCCCCCGCCATCTCTTCGTACTCTAGACTGTACTCCGCCCCTGCGGTCGCCTCTTACAGCGCCCCCGCCTACTCTACCTACGCCGCAGCTGCCCCCGTCCTTAAATCTGTATCCTATTCGGCGGCTCCTGCGGTCTCTCACATCTCTTACAGCGCTCACGGTGCTAATTACGCTTGGTAAACAAACTATAAATTATAATGTTGAACAATAATGACAATATAATATGTAAATAATAAAGATTAAAAAAAAATATATATAGACTTTTATATTAAAGCCCACGTTACTTTTTTAGAGCCCCGATTATAACACTAGTTTTAACATTAGATAACGAATCAGAAATTCGTGAATCAGCCTTTTAAATATGATTTCATACAGAAACTTGCCCCACGACATGTTATTCAATTTATTCTTTACTTAGTGTTAAAATACTCCGTTCTCCACATTCCGCCAAATTTTGTTCGAGGCATTGCGTGTTGAGTGGCGGATCTCAACGCCGGGTTTTCGTCTTGGTACCAGGTGCCAATGGATTTTCCCCACTGACCCCAATTGGGGATCGAACTCACAACTGTCGCATTGCAGCACACGTTTGTGGCCCTGCGCTACGACGGCCTTGTGATACTAAGTAACGTAAAATATATGTTCATTTTTAATGTACTAAATAACGTAAGCATCTCTTGTATGTTAGATAGAACAGAATAATAGATCTAAAGAGCTGAAATACTGACTTTAATGAGCTACAACCAGATACTCATTTCGAAACCCCCTTTGTTTTGTAGTTCATGTAATAAATAATTATAGCGGTATAAAGAAATAAAAACAATAAAAAAAATTAATTATATTTTTTATTTCATATAAGTAGGTATTTTTTCACAAAATTAAGTCAATATGGTTTCAATGTAAATTCAAGGGTAGGAACAATATGTTATTATGCTAATAATAATAATATTAAGAGCTCTTTGCAATATCATTTACTGTATGGAGTGGATATATTAAAATAGCAATTTCAATCGTTAATTCCTTTATACTCGTATATTGTTTGACAACCTTTACGTTTCCAATAGTCAATTTATTTGATGAAAATAGTTGTTTAAAGTTAAATTTATGCAGTTTTATGCCAGTCGTGGTGTAGAGTGTAAGTGTGACTTAAAACTTGAGGTTAATTCCCAAAATATTTAATATTTCCATTTTCTTCGCTCTGGTGTCAAGGAAAGCGTTAGTTTCACCATTCAACACGAATGGCGAAGGTAAAATTAACACTAGGTTCCACAGACAACAGGTTATGCCTACCCTGCCTATCCAATTTAAAAAAAATAAAAATAGTAGTGAAAGATTTCAGGCGGAAAGCAGAGAAGCGGATCAACTAATAATTCACTCCAAATACTTATGTTGTTAATTCATTAATATTCAGTGAACTTGCATTTTTTAATGTAGCAGCACTCGTGTTAAAGAGGGTAGATATAGGTGAAAAAGAGAGACTTAACGCCGCGAATTGCCTCGTTTTTAGATTGAGAAAATGAAAATATCAAAAAGATTAATTTCCTTGACTAGGAATCGAACCCGCGACATGTGGCTTTTACAGTCGTACGCTTGTGGATCTGGGGTACGACAGGCCTCTGACTATGAATTTTGACAAAAATATTAAGACAGAAGCTCTGCAATAGGTATATAGAAGTTTGTTCCAATTTCATATGTGTATGTGAACTGAGCCAAGTATATATGCATTATGTATCATTTCATGTAATTGCTATTGAAATGACGCAATTCCGATTTAAAGTTTCATAGCAACTGGGTCGCAACGAAAAACGTATTTTGGTGCTCTTATAAAAGTCAAAGTATTAACAGACACTATTTTTTTTGTAATAAACTTTTCTCTTTTTCATTAATAATTTGTTTTGTAGGAAATATACATAAATAATACCTTATCCAGTTGGGTGGTGGAACTTAACGCCGCGCTTTGCCTCGACACCAGAGCGAAGAAATGAAAATATTAATTTAAATAAATAACACAGAAATGATGTTTAAGTTAAATTAAATCAATTTAAAAAAAATTAAGTCAAATAACAAAAAGTAATTTAAGTAGAAAGGTAACAAAAAGTATTTAAGATTAAGGATTTTTTCATTGCAGAAAGTCAAACTGACTTTAGAATTTTAATATTAGACAACTCTTGATATAGAATTACGCATTAACGACGTTTAGATGACTTGAACGAATTTTATAACTTTTCTCCAAAGACTTGAGCTTTTTAAAGAAACACAGTTGGTGCGTTTCTAATGAGAATAAAATGAATAGGATGGCTGTCATGTTTAACGAATTGTTTATAAGTTAAAATTGTACACTCTGTATTGGTTAGACAATACGTCGAGGTCGGTACTACCATCAATTGATAATATTACTTGGACTTTTTACTAAAAAATAAAAGCTTTCGTTTACAACAATCTCTGTCTTTACATGAAAGATATTTGAAAAAAAAATATTAGGGACGTTTATTAATGTAATAGTATCCAAAACAATGGTTTATGAAATTTTTGTCTGTTCGTCTGTGCGTTTGTGCACACTAATCTCTGAAACTGTTTAACCGATTTAAATACAGTTTTCACTGATGTATTTTAGCAAATATCTTTTAAAATTTTGTATTTGTTATACCAATATAAAGTACTTTGATCAACTAAATTGCTGTATTGAATAGGCTGAAATATTGATTTTTTAATATATAGATTTTGTATTTAATATGATATTACTTTTTTGTATTTAATATGATAATACTTTGCAAGTTCTGCAAGCGGGTCGCTAGTGTATAATAAGAACCCTTTATGTGTATTTATTATCAATTCAATTTTCCAAAAGCTTATTTAAAATATTAAGCTAACATTAAAACAAAACTATATTGAGAAATAAAACTACTTACACCAGCTAATATCTAGTACAGAGACAGACATTTATAGGCGGACTCGGGTGTTGTTTCACCCTGACATTGTTAAACTTAGATCGAGAGGGGTTTAGCTTTGTAATTGCTTCTTGCAACCGCTCAAAATAATCCTTGTTGCAAGACTAGAAAATATATTTTACTCTATCAGAGCAAAAGCTTCGTATTGCATTTCATTTCAGTAAGAATTGATTACCAGTTGGTACAGAGTAGTATAAAAGTGAATGCTAGAGTTTTTGAAGTTACTTAGTAAATAGAGTTCAATCTTCTAACATGTATTCTAAGGTAGAAATTTTGATAACATTTATAATTATAATATATATTTTAATTTTATTATAATAACTAATTTTTTTCATCCGACCTCTGGTAATTGTTTAAAATAACATTAAGTAGTTATATTTAAGTATTTAAGCTGAATATAAGCGAATATTATTCTTTTCAATTGAATAAAGTTTCTATAACTCCCCAAAAAAATATTGGTCGCTATTATCACTACTAATAATAAAACTTTAAAAGCAGTAAGCGAATGATTTATCAGTTTAATTTATACATAAATCTAATTGTATTCAATATTATTTTCAGGTGGTCATCTTCCTCTGTGCCGCGGGCATTGCTTCCGCTGGTAACTTATTGCATGCGGCCCCCGTGGCTTACGGCGCACCGGCCGCTTCAGTGTCGTACTCCACTACCACCACGTCTCACTCCGCTCCAGTAGCGATTGCCGCACCAGTAGCCTCATATGCTGCTCCCGTGGCATCCTACGCTGCACCTGTAGCCGCATATGCAGCCCCTGTTGCATCATATGCTGCTCCTTTAGTCGCTAAAGCAGTAGCTCCAATCGCCTCTTACGCTGCACCTTCTTCAGCTGTTTCATACCAATCAGTGTCTACGCATTCAAGTCCAGTAGCTTACGCAGCTGCTGCTCCCGTTATTGCCAAATCGTATGCAGCTCCTGTTATCGCAAGGGCGTATGCTGCCCCAGTAATTAAATCTTACGCAGCTGCACCTTTGGTTGCCCGGACATATGCGGCCGCGGCCCCTGTCATAGCTAGATCTTACTCTGTTCCCGCGATCTCCAGCTACGCTGCGCCCGTTGCGCGTATCGCTCCCTCAGTGTCTTACGCATCAATCGCCTCGCACAGTGCACCAGTGGCCATTGCTGCGCCATCTATTGCATCTTATGCGGCTCCAGCTGTCTCATACGCTGCTGCAGCTCCAGCTGTCTCATATGCTGCTGCAGCTCCAGCTGTCTCATACGCTGCGGCAGCTCCAGCTGTCTCATACGCTGCTGCAGCTCCAGCTGTGTCATATGCTGCTGCAGCTCCAGTGATCTCTAGTTATGCCGCGGCCCCTGCTGTATCATACGCTGCGCCCGCTGTCTCTTATGGATTAGGAGGGCATGGATCTTATGGATTAGGAGGACATGGATCTTATGGATTACGCGCTGTTTCCTATGGATTAGGAGGACATGGATGGTAGGTCGATAAAGAAAAGTATTTGTAAATATATCGTGTTATATCAAAGTCATTATTGTCGTTATAGTTCTACATCAAAGTCATTGTTATATTTATGTATAATATGTTGAATAATAATATAAAATAAATAGGCCAACTCATAAATGTAAAACAAATAAAATCATTTTCATTAATATTGCTTATTATTTTAATTATATACTTAGAAGTTATTATTAAAAGTTATTATATTATGACAAAATGAATAGTGCACTATCACAAACACTTCATTGGGTATCTGTTAATAATTTAGTATTAAACACCAAGAAAACTAAAAGTGTAGAATTTGTTAAGTTTAAAGTCAAATGACAGAAGCTTAACATACTCGTATATAAGTTGATATACTGATACCGCGGTATTGTTGGGACTAACTCTAGTTTCAAAACTTCAATGGGAGAAATAAAAACAAGCTAATCTCTCCTAGTTTTTATCTTCCATAAGTTACTAAATCATAGATGAGGCATGGTACACGTATTCTTAATAAAACTCATACAAGTGATTTTAGACTTGCCACATAAATTATTTAAAGATATTATTAATCAAAGTTTACTATTTAATCCAAGACTGCTATAATGATAATAAGAGCGCGGAATTAAATGTTGTTAATGTTCACTCAAGGAGGCTAATGATGGTTATTTATATATCTATTTTGAAAAGAGCAAAAAGTACCTACCGACCTAGTTTTAGGTTCTTTTAGGCTGACATTATTAACATTTCTATGCAACTTGAGGATTGAAAGGTGCTTGTAAAATCCATGGATTAAATTCAATGGATGATTTTTATTGGATTCTTGAATTTAAACATCGTTTCTTCCAATTACTTTCTTTGCCTATATTAGGTATATTACTCGCAAATGGTGTCATAATTTTTTTTTGATATTTCGCTTATTTTGCTGAAGTGTACTTAAATTTAGTTTTACCATTTTTAGGATTCCGTATCTAAAACGATTAAAACGGAAGCCTTAAAGAATCACTTTGTTGCCCGTCCATCCGCCTGTCAGGACCCCTTAACTTTATCATAAATTTAGGCCGTTTAAAACAGAAAAAATAAAGAAAAAGCTTCTATGTCAACATAATCAAAAGATATGAGCATTTATACATCGATTTAACTGCACTTTCTATGAAATTGAATTTGTTAGTTCACAGATACGAAATTTAGCACGAAGTAAGAACTTACGGCACAAAAGTACCTACAAAAGCCTTGGTGGGCGCCTCCGACTTACCTTTGCTTCAAAAATAAAATATGTAATATATTTTATAAAGTTTTTATTGACTGTTTTTAAAATACATTTCAATAATCATTAATTATACGCACATATCCTAATTATATTTAAGTCTTTGGTTAATCACCATCCGTAGTTGATTCCCAAACCAGAGTAGCTAACATGGGAGACTGCTGGTGCTGCAGAGTAAGCTACTGCCGACTTAAGGACTGGAGCCGCAGCATAGGAGTAAGAAGGAGCCGCAGCATAGGAGTAGGGAGCAGAAGCATAAGATACTGAAGGAGACGCTAGAGATGAATATGACACTGCTTGGCCAGCTAAGCTTTTGGCAACGACCGGACCAGCAGCATATGCTACTGGCGCAGCATGTAACAATGATGCAGGGTGAGCTACAGAAGAGTAGGATACAGCAGGTGATAAAGCCTTTGCTACGACAGGAGCTCCATAGCTCACTGCAGGGCTGGCAGCATACGCGATGGGAGAAGACCGAGACACCGATGAGTATGACACTGCCGGCGCGATAGCTTTAGCGACAACTGGTCCCGCTGCGTAACTTGCGATAGCTGGAGCATGAGAGATGGTCTGGTATGATAGAGCCGGGGAAATGCTCTTTGCAATCACTGGTCCTGCAGAATAGGCGACGGGGCTTGCGTAGGAGATTGGCGAGCCATGAGCTGTTGTCTGGGAAGAGTATGATACGGAGGAAACGGGAGAGCTGTAGGCCACGGACGAAACAGGCGCGGCATGGAGAAGATTGCCGGCTGAGGCGATGCCAGCGACGCACATGAAGATTACGACCTTAAAAAAATAAAAAATAAATTATTATTTCAATAATTAAATATTTCACAACTTTGTTTTATAAATTATAATAAATTGTCATTTAATTTAAATTCATCGTACCTTGGAGTACATGTTGGATTGTTCCGTTGTTGTGGTTGGAATGAATTTCACTTCAGACACAGTTGCTTATATATGGTAGCAAGGAGCTCGTATTGACATTTGCGATGTACTCAACACGTCGCCTGTAGCCGCAGGCGTATTGTTACAATGTCAAGGCCGGTCTTTATCCAAAATATATTTATCGAACCCGTTTTTTTAGGGTACTCGTAAATTTACTCACAAATTTTAATATTAGTTCTTTTTCTTCATTAAAAAAAATAATGATGTTTAATATTTATATTATAATTTATTTTCTTTTCTACAATTAAATACGTGGTTCTTTTAGAGTACAACGTATAAAACTCTAAGTGTCGTAACAAAACATAGATGAATTTGCATCATGATTCGGAATTTAGTTCTATTAAATGAATGCCACATAAGAAATTGGTAATTATAATTTTATTTTTTTCTTACTTTTAGATTTTTTTATTTTACTTATTTATACATAGTTTGTTAATGTCTATACTTCAACTATAAGGTATAATTAAAATAAATAAAGGATTTTCTAATTTTATATATACTTATATAATTAAATATATTAAAGTAGGCTCAACGAAAGTGTATTTATGTATTTATTTTTCATATACACTCAAACCATAGTTAAACTTAAACTTAAATATTATTTATCGATTTGAATCTTAAAAAGGAATAATGTAACTACACACAATTTTAAAATTATAATTTCACAATTACATCCCTAGACAGCTTCATTAATTCATTTGTTTCAGCTGTACCACGCCCCATAGCTGGCCTCTCCAAGGATGTCCACGACGATCGATCTTCCGCTACATTTATCGGCATGATCCAATGGCATTCGGAAATCTTTTTGCCCCTATAGCTGTCGCTTCTCTTTTACATTCTTGATATCATANGTAAATTTACTCACAAATTTTAATATTAGTTCTTTTTCTTCATTTAAAAGTTAATGATATTTACTATTTATATTATAATAATATACATAAATTTATTTTCTTTTCTACAATTAAATACGTGGTTGTTTTAGAGTACAACGTATTAAATTCTAAGTGTAAGTGTGTTCTCTAATTTTACTCATTTATACATAGTTTGTTATTATTTATACATAGTGTGTTTATAGTTTAACTATAAGGTATAATGATTTTGTAATTTTATATATACTTATACAATTAAATATATTAAAGTAGGCTCAACGAAAGTGTATTTATGTATTTATTTTTCATATACACTCAAACCATAGTTAAACTTAAACTTAAATATTATTTATCGATTTGAATCTTAAAAAGGAATAATGTAACTACACACAATTTTAAAATTATAATTTCACAATTACATCCCTAGACAGCTTCATTAATTCATTTGTTTCAGCTGTACCACGCCCATAGCTGGCCTCTCCAAGGATGTCCACGACGATCGATCTTCCGCTACATTTATCGGCGTGATCCAACGGCATTCGAAAACCTTTTTGCCCCTATAGCTGTCGCTTCTCTTTTACATTCTTGATATCATATATCGGTTGACATCTTCTTATATTATTTATAGTTTTTATTTAGAAAAGTTAACTAATTATAAAAAAATAATAGATGCCATTGTGAGGCATTGATACGCCAGTGTCTCAATGTTATATTGTAATTGTGTAATTGTGCGACGGTAGTGGTTTCAATTCCCACTATATAATTAATTATTATTTATTAATATTTTTATTTCATCGCTCTGGCACCAAGGCCGTCCAAGCCCGGCGTTGAGTATCGCCACTCAACACGCACTTATCTATCATGCGGCTGAAAAAGAAATAGAGTGGCAGCTTAACACTAAATTCCCTATGCCTACGTAAGTAAGAAGCTTAAAAAAATATATTATCACCATGATCGCCCTTTCTATAAAGCTATTTCGGATAAAAAACAATACAATCACACTAAAAACAACTCAGAAGCCACTGCAGCTTTCCCATGCTTATTCAGCTAGAGCCTTCATGTATTAGTCTTTCAACCTAACGACATCGTTAATGTACATATTATGTTACAATTAACTATCTCTGTGGGGTCAACATACCTGTTTCTAAACATTTTGACAGTGTCCCCTTACACCGCAAACCACCTAATGTGCCTAAACCACTTGATACGTGCCTGTGTAATGTATGGTGGAAACTTGACCCTTCCGTTAAGAGATTGCTGAATAATTTAAATATAATTAGCTATTAATATAACTAGATTTTATAATTCTAGGGCGAAAAACGGTTTAATATTATTTTTCATGAGATTTATTACATGTAAATGTTTGACAGTGGTTAAATATTAACTAATCTATTTGGTGCAAAATTATAATCTCTTATGTTCTCTGTTTGTCGTCATATACACGTTGTTAACTGATGATTTTTTTTAAAAAAGGCTTCCTAAATAAGATACGTTAAAGAAAGCATCATTTGGATGTCGTATCGTTAATTAAAGAAGTTTAATTTACATTTTTAAAAAAATACAAAAAGAAGAATTACATCTTCTCCTTCTTTTACCAAATGCCTTTCCAAATAACAGATTTAAAAATAAGAGGACAGACCACAAAACTGAAAATACTTTAATAATTCAAATCGGTAAATTAATTATTAGGGTTAGGACAAATGTAAGAAAATAAACATTATTACCATATTGCAAACTGCTCAAGGAAACAAAATACGTGTACTAGCCAAAAAGAGATAGAACAGAGAAAAAATACAATATTTAATACTAAATATATGCACCTACTGAACTAATGATAGATAATAAAGTTGAAAGTTATTATTTATATCAGTTTAAGTTGTATTTTTCTTATTCAAAAATATTAAAAATCGTTATGAAAATTACGAAAATGTAACCCCTGGATATTAAACATTAGAACATGAACGCATTTCAGTGTATGAAATAAATAATCATATAGTTCAACCGCTCGAAGCAGCGCAGCGGGTCGCTCGTATAAAATAAACCAACACTTATACTCGTACTAGAATAAGGTACCTAATATGTACAATGCACATATATTCGAAATGTATTGAGTATATAAGTATTCAAAGAAGGTATATTTTAGTAACTAAATTAAAAAAAAATTGAAATGGAAATCTGTTCTCTGCATACTCACATCAAAATATTTTTCAATTACTTATATGTATTTTATTACTGACATATATATTATTTGTTAGATTTTTTTCCATAGAGTTAAATCTGTAATTCTTTTAAATTAGATTTAATTGAATGTGATAAGTATAGGAAAAAATAAAGTAATATATAGTAAGCTTTTACTTATATAGTAAACTTTTGATAATAATGTCAATTTTAAATATATTTTTTAAATTATGTAATAATATTATCCAAAAGAAACTTAAGGTTACATGCAATAAAAATAATGTTAGATTATAATTTTTTATTTCGTAAAAAAATAATATAAATAACAATAATACAGTTATTTAATTGACTAGATAGATTTCATCGATTACCATCCGTAGTTAACTCCTAAACCAGAGTAAGCGACGTGGGAAACCGCTGGGGCAGCAGAATATGCGATAGCAGACTTAAGTACTGGGGCACCTACGGGTCCGATAGCTTTGGCAACTACTGGGCCAGCAGCATAGGATACAGGAGATGAGTAGGATACCACGGGGGATATGCTCTTAGCTACAATAGGTGAGGAGTAAGATACAGCCGGGCCAGCAACGTATGCTGGGGCATGAGCAACGGATGAGTAAGATAAAGCCGGGGCATAGCTCTTAGCCACTAGAGGAGAAGAGTATGCAATGGCTGGGGCGGCATGAGAGACTGATTGGTAAGAGACCACTGGAGATAAACTCTTGGCGACCACTGGCGCGGCGTATGAAGCGATGGGAGCTGCGTGAGATGAGTAGGACACGGCAGAGATCGGCGCGCTGTACGCCACTGGTGCGGCGTGAAGGAGGTTACCGGCAGAAGCGATGCCGGCGGCGCACAGGAATATTACAACCTGAAAATAAAATATATATAAAATAAAATACATTTTAAATATAAAACACAAAATACTGGTTCATTTTAATACTATATTCAATTGAAATATTTTTAATTGAATATGTCGGGACGGAGTGGCGAGTAAATATTGATGGCAGCGCCGTAAACAATACGTTTATTCGCACCGTACCTTTGAGTACATGTTTGCTTATTCAGATGTTCAATTCGGAATGAATTTCGGGTCGATTGCAGATGCTTTTATACAGCGTGAAAGAACCTGTATAATGACATTTATTATTCGTGGCGGCCTATTGCTGCAGGCACTTGGTGTTTCAGTGTCAAGGCCCTCTGCCTCTGCAAATTTTGTCATTTATGTAACTATTGTGTATGGAGTTCGATTAAATTTTATTTAGAAATTGGGCACATGAACAAATAAAAAAAACTTTTTAAATTGTATTATAAGCCAGTGTAACATTGCTTTATTTTAGTGCTTTCTATACAAACTTTATACCGAAGCTTTAATGAATTTTACTAAGAAGGAGTAGTGGGTGCTATCATGGAATGTAGTGCTAGAAATAAGAGGCGCCGAGTGGTCCGTGCCCTCCTCAGTAAAGTCTGGTACCCACTCCAGAAACTATACTAACAAAAAAAGGCCCAGAGAAATGAAAAAAAAACAACGTTTTCATAAAACGTAAAGTCTAGGCCCCCAAAAAAAAAAGTTTTAATTGTATTAAACATGCAATTTCTTAAGTGTGGGAATAGAAACTTAAAATTAAACAAAAGATTACGAAGAGCTCGATACATTAAATCAAGAAAGGCAAACGTTTTTTTATACGTGGATGGTTTGCATAAGGCAAAGTAAGCTGTTCTGTGAGTATGGTAATTTTATACTCAACGCATTATTTTATGTGTTTCCGCTTAAAATGTCAATTTACTTCCTTTAAAAAGGTAAATGATATAACTATCAAATACTTAATTGTATAGTTATGAGGTCTTCGCAAGACCTGTTTTCAATAGAAACTTGTATTTACTTTTTAATTATATTATATTAAGTTTAAGATTGGCTTTAAGCTTGAAGAAACATTTAGCAAGATAAGAAAAAGTAATAAACCTATCAAAATATTACTTCAATCCCCAAAAAATTAAGTATACTTCGTATATCTATGTACATATACAAAAATAGTGAGGATATTCATATATTCTATAGTTCTAAACAACGAATGTTTCAAAGCAATGTCTATACGACTTTCTTCTTATTACAATGGTAATAAAGCCAAAACATATTAGCAGACTGTAATATCGTAGAAACAAGAACAGATGGAGCGCGCTGGCCAAACACATCAAGTAGCTTAAATAAGTGTACGTCAAGGAGATTCAATACCCGTATAGGAACAATTTCATCCACTTTATGGTGTTTCCGATCTTTTACGACTACACTAAAATGGGATCTTACGAAGAATAACAGACACTATCTTATTTACTTTTAAACAAGTTGTCGACAGCCTAGAATTTTTGATATGCTTTATTTTATTATAATTCTTATATTAACAAGTATGTCTTAACACTAGGATTCCTCTGTTTATCCTGCTAGGTGCGGGATGCAGCGTGAATCAAAAAAAACAAATCTTATACATACAATTGTTTCACATTTGTTAGATATATTTTTTTTATGGTGCTAAAGTTTAGGTATTAAGATTATATAATTGACTTATAGCCACGCCAAAATATAAAATTTGGGCAGAGAGCAAAGAAAGGAGTCTTCAAATTAAGTTTTTTTATATAGGTACACTTCTTTGCCTTTAGGTCAAAGTGACAGGTACTGACTGTAAACGTGAAGGTCATGAGTGCCACTTGAGTGAAAATTTTTATTTTTATTTCTCCGCTGTGATGAGACAAATTGCGGCGTTCACAACCGGCACTCAACTTGCTAGGTTTCGAATTCTAGCAAAAAAGTGAAGAACGGAATGTCTTCAACATTAGATTCTCTCAGTGTAAATGCGAGAAAAAAGCAGCTTATTTTTCTAAATGCTAATATAATTAGGATAGGTATATATTATGAAACTTAATGGTAATTAGTGGAGAAAACGACCATATTATCACTAATATTATATACGTCAAGAACTCGTACATAAACTATGTAGGTCAATAATTCAGTATATATTTTAAAAGTTTTTTGTAAATTTGTTATCGTTTTTTTTGTTATGAAATTGCAATCAAAATTTCATCATCTTTTCCATAAGTTGATATCGCGCTGCACAAAATATGTAAGTAGATTTGAATAATTTTTAAACCAGATTGCATCTACTTTTAATCGTATCTTTATGGGTTTTCTAAAAAAAAATCATTTTCGAAAAAAATTATAAAGGGAAAAAATTCAAAACTTTTACATAACATCTATTTAATCATATTTATAAAAACTGTTTTAGTCCTTAAAAATAATCATTACTTGTAAAGTATTATGTAACAGTTGATATTTTATTGTTTCCATAAATTAGTATAAAGATAATATATAAAAAAAATAAGTTTTTTTAAATGTAATAAGCATTTAATAAATATAAAAACGTAAATTTGCAAAAGGTTATGAAAAAATCACGCTTTAAATCATCAGAACAATTATATCGTGATATTCACTAAATAAAGACATTGTTAAAATGTTTCGATATATTTGGAGCAGTAATAATTGCTTATTAATTTTCTTTTGTCGAAAGCTTTGTAGAAACAATATCTAATGAAATGAAAAACAAAATTCAGAATTTCTTATGTTTTTATTCGCGTCGTATAAAAATAAATATATACATTATTATATAATAACTAGATTTTGTACGTAAAGGTAAAGTGATCACCAGCCGTGACCGGCAAGACCGCCGTAGGCGACGGCGGGCGCAGCAGAGTAAGAGATGGACTTGACTACAGCAGGTGCCGCGTAGCTAACGGGTGCGGAGTAGGCCACTGGAGCAGCGTAACTCTTCAGCACGGGGGCAGCCGCGTAGGATGAGATAGCTGGGGCTGCGTAAGAAAGAGCTGGGGCATAACTCTTGATGACTGGGGCAGCTGCGTACGCCGAGATGGCAGGGGCATAACTCTTGATTACGGGTGCCGAGGCGTACGCGACGGGGGCGATGGCTTTAGCCACCAATGGGGCGCCGTGGGATGTGTGGCTGGAGTAGGAGGAGACTGATGATACAGCTGGTGCCACGGCTTTCACGATAGGCGCTGAGTATGCCACGGCAGGGGCAGCGTAGGAAGAGATAGCTGGTGCAGCGTAGGAAGAGATAGCTGGTGCAGCGTAGGCTGAGATGGCGGGTGCAGCGTAGCTCTTTACAACGGGAGCGTATGAAGCGTACGATGCAACTGGAGCGGCGTACGAAGCGTACGACGCAACGGGAGCGGCGTATGAAGCTACGGGTGCTGCAGCGTAGGAGGAAACGGGTGCGTACGACGCCCCGTATAGACCTCCAGCGCGGGCGGTCGCTACCGCGCACAGGAATACTACAAACTGGAAAATGTAATTGGAGTTATAACAATGCTATTTATTTTTCACATTTTCATATAGTTATAATAAATTAAATGTTTTTTATGAAATAGTTAAAAAACAATTCATGTACAAATATTTGTTGAATATTGTCAAATTCAAAAAAAAGAAATATATTTAAAAAATATTTTATACAGGCAAGGAACTGTCGCTGACTGTACATTTTAAAAAATATAATTTCTAAGCACATTTTTTACCTTAGCTGCCATTTTACTATATTGAAATTCACACAGGCAAGTGATACGGTCAGTGTGTAGGCGCCTACTTTTATACCGTTCTCGTTAGATATCCCCGTGCGCCGGCGCAACTCGCCTCTCGTTCTAGGCCTTACATTAGACCCATTACGGATGCAATCATTATATTAGTCATTGAAATTTAAGTGCAAAATAAACATAATAATTTATATAATTTTTGTAGAGAATGAACTATATATTTTAATTCATTGATATTTAATAAAATGTTGTATGTATAATATATACATAATATTGTAAAAAATTTGTAAATTTAATACGAGGCATACCTAATAATTATAGTTTATTATTATATTCTTAATATATAATAACTAGTACCTGAAATCTCGGCCCAATTTTCAGATTCAGTGGTTACGGTAATTGGATTTTTGGCTGTTCTTTGATCTGAAAAAGAAAACGTGATGGAATTGATTGGAAATGAATATTTCATTTTAATAATAACACTTGGAGGAACCATACCTATTATTTTTTTCTTTGTATTTCAGGGAAGTTTTAGTTTATATATTATATAATTTTACATATTATTAATTACTTTTCTTACAGAATTTGATTTAAGGAGACATTTGAACGGACAGATTTGGCTAATGCTATTTAAAATGTTTTACTTTTAAATATATTTTATTTTCAATTTTACTACTGACTGGACTGAGGAATTCTTTATACTTAATGTTATTGTTTGGTTTAGAAAGAGCCTGGAGTCAAGAAACGCTGTTCCTTACTATCAGCTCGAATTTAAGAGTACCATGCTTAGTTGTGAAATTTAATGACAATTTCGGTACAGAATTTTGGTAGCTTAATAAATATAACTAATACCTAGCTTATAGTTATTAGCCGGGAACCTGGATACCGTCGCCTTTATCCGTTATAAATATACGTTTGTGCCCCCGCTTCAGGACCGCCTCTGCCCTCTATATACCTACGTACTACCTACTTTATGGTATAAATTATAATAAGACTTCTAATATTATTTATAATCCTGCAAAATCCATACATATGTATGTTTGTACAACTGACTGTAAACTGATCATGGATCACGGTTCAGTCATTTTGGTTTGGCTAAATTTACGGTACGTACGAGATGGAATACTTAATTTTATACACACAGCAACTAAAATAATAACTCTTAAGTTTATGAAGATAAGGGTCATTTTGTCAAATTAAATTTTAATGAAGTCACTGTATATAGATATAGCTCATTTGTGGTGTAAATATACTCTAGTTTAGTCTAGGGGTTGACTGTAAATTCGTTTGGACTCTACTGCTAAATATGTTATAATTTCGTAATGCATGACTTAAGTTGCTGTAATCAGTAGTGTTATGTGCAGGCAAGCGTGGTTCCGCAGTCGGTTTTTTCTTTGTTTTCATTAATAAATTTATCGTTTTACCGCTGTTTTATTGTTTATTCGACTAAAACTGACTGAAGTTATGCGTATTGTTATTTAACTTTAAAATCAATACATCACGTGAATAATGTTATTCATAGCGTTGTTTAGCTTTTATAATAATATTATAATATACTTGAGTCTGTCATGGCGCAGTTGTAAGCGCAACGGTTGTGGGTTCGATTCCCACTCGAGGAAATGAACCTGAGCTAAGAAACGTGAAATATTTTCATAGTGCTGTGTTGAATTTCGCCATTCAAAGGCCAATGCCGCATCATTCGACAAAGAGTTCAAAACGGAGTATCTTAACATTATGTTCCCAGTGTAGACAACCCCGAGAACAGAGTAAAACTCAAAAAAAAAAGAAATGATAAAATGTGCGCCAAGCCTTATTCACATGTTTGCCTTTTGCAATTTACATGAGCAGGTCAATCGTGCCGACCGATACAACTAGATGACAGGCTACATTAAAACCCTTGCACTGCCATAACGTTGCCAATTCTTTGTGTAATATAAACAGCCCAGTCAACAATACCTCAATTCGGCAACTACAATAGTTTTATTTCCTATTCTAGGCTTTATTACCAAGCAATAAGGCAGATTACCGCTCGATTTATAATTTAGCACGTGTCACCACACAATACGTGAAGATGAACGTGAGTAAATTTTTTTTTTTCAAAGGCTGTCTCTTCATGATGAAATAAGTTTATGCAATGATGAATTGTAGCCGTATAATCTGGAGCACTGTTTATTTTGCCAATATTTATTATATTTTTTTATATATTTTTTAATCTTAAAAAGTTATTTTGCAATATTATTTTTTATCTGTACGCGACAACGGAGTGGAAGGTCGTCGATATAATTTTCGAATAAGTTATTTAGTTTATATATTTTTTTGTAAAATTGGTAAATAATTTTTAATTAATTTATATATTTGTAAAATATACGGTAAATATAATAACGCATTAGGTTGAAATAAAAATGCATACATATCTTAATCATAATGTTTAAATAATTAATAACTTAATAATCCAATTAAACTCTTAAAGTAGTGTAATAAATTAAGCTTAATTATACCGTCAGTCGCGCATACCATGAAATCTTAAAACTAACTTAGAATCTCAAATATTTACCAAGTGTAAGTTGTACCGAGGCCGGTAAATGTAGTGTGAGATACGGCAGGAGCGGCAGAGTAAGAGATAGTTGTTTTGACATTTTGTATTAAAGGAACCCCAATCCCCTTACTGGGAAGTACGCCTGCGTAGGGCTGCGATAAAGCTTTTTGATTTGAATACGAATTTAACAATGCTATAGTATTAGGATAACCATTTATATTAGACTGTGGCACAGAGTACAAAGTATTGTAGATAGGTGATTGGGCATTTTGTGCTGAAATTTTAGGAACAGCGGATAATAAAGCATTATTGTAACTGTTTTTGAGGTATATAGACTGTTGAACTACATCAGCTTGAGTCTTCGTTTCCACGTCTGGTTCATATATAGGTGCTGGTTCTCTAGAAACTTGAATTCTATTAAGTGATGATTGACTGATTCCGCCAGGAGATAAGTAAATTCCCTGGGCGTCAACTCCAGCTTTACAAATAGCCATGCAGGCTATTATTACAGATATCTGAAAAAATAAATAATCAATTGTGGTTAGTGGATTGTAATAAAAATAAATCATAATTTTTCTATTCAATTTCTATATACCTTGTCAATCATTTTTGTAATCAGTACGACAACTACTTATTGAGTGAGAGTATTTTGTAAATGTTAAGCTTATATACACTGGATAAGTGTGGAATTTATCTTGTTTCCATTATTCATATGTTTTTTACTATATTTTTAAAACAAAACTTGTTCTGACCTTAAACTTTTGTATCGACAACCGCATTCAGCAGGCCCCCCAAAACGAAAAGTGGTTTAACCATGTTTTTGGTACTTGGACTTTTAAGCATTATCGCTTGCTTTAACCCTGAAGGTAACTTTTGAACTTTGTCCGCAATTTAAATTCATTGTATTTTTAAATTAATAGAGTAAAATTTAAATTTATATTGCTTATAATGATAAGCCACGAGTAAAAGGAGAACAATAAGAACACTTTTTTCAGTCAGCCTTTATTTTGCTTGTGAGAAGGTTGAATTTAATATATATGCTATATTATACAGTCAAGGATCAGAAAGCTCTATTAATATAAAATGTATATGTTTGGTTTTAATTTTTTATCTATTTTTATATATTATAAATTTTGGTAGGTACTATAAAATATTTATTTACTTATTATTTCCATTGTTGCGAAGCGGAATACTGTTTGATTGTTCAAGCGGCTGTCGGAATCAGTACGAAAAGCGAAGGATGGAGTGTTTTGACTCTAGATTCTCTTCCTACTCTGATATACGTAAGGTTTTCTCATCCTACCCTTCAGAATAAAGCGTGAAGTTGAACTCCTTGAGTGTTTCATTAAACCGGCCAATTTAAGACGATTGACGATAGTCAAGATAAAAAGATACTTGTTCTTACGCAATACAATTTAAGAATTGCTCTGAACGTTCGTACTTACCATACAACATATATATGTAATATGTATCTATGGTGTATATAATATTAGCATCCGTTAGCATATTAGAAGTGTGGGAGTGACCCAAATAATGAATTGTATGTAAACAAGTTACATGTCACGCTATCGTTTTGTATGATTTATATTGCTGTCGATATATTGTAGAGCTTTGTGACAAGTGATTTCTATTAAATTTGTTTATTTATTAGCTTAGAAGTATATTATGGTTTTATTGATATATATACGTCATAACGTTAATTATTTTTCATTTTTTATTATTATTGATTTACAATATATGTTTGTATTATGTAAAAGTAATAATATAAAAACACACTCTTCTCCCTTGTTCCACGGGTCCAAGCTATCGGTGGCTAGGGCTAGAGAGAGAGGAACCTCCTCACAATACGCGCCGTCTTAAGTAAAACTGCCTTCTGCATCCGGTTCTAAATCCAACAACTAAGCGATAACTTCTTGAGATGTTCTGACAAGTAAAGCCTATTACACTGTTCAAGAATACTTAGAGGACAAATATGTATGGAATTAATATCTATTGAATGTAATGCAGGATAGCTGCCAACTAATGTAATAGATTACCATTGATTTTGAAAAGAGCAACTGTTAAGTTTCTTGCCGGCTCTTCTCAGCAGAACTGCCTTCCGAACCGGTGGTAGCTTTTTGTTCATATGTTCATTCGACGATTCAAAAGTGCTTATAATAATTGCCTATTTGAATAAAGAATATTTTGAATTTGAATTTGAATTTGGTAGAGGCTTTTCGCTATTAAACCGTTAACTGAAACCGCTAACGCTACAATGATAGTTCCATTGACATCCCACATGGCGGTAATATCATGGGCTAGGTCCAAATATTTAAATATTTTTTCTTTTTCGGCCTTCACCAGATTGTCATCATGTGGCATAGTAATGTCAACTGCGCGGCGCGCCACTCGGTCTACTAGTACCATATCAGGTCTACTGGTAACAGTATACCTGTCAGTAATAATACTGGAATATACGCTCTGGAACACGCCATGACTCCAGAATTCGGCGGAAAGTGTGGAACGGAAGTCTTGATGAGAACGAAGTGTCTAAACACTACGTTCCCAGGTTCCCTCTGCCTACACTGCTGCGTGCAGGATACAGTGTGAAACTAATTATATATACGTATATAACTTTTGTAGAACCCACGTATTCACAAAAATGAATCTATAATATCTATTGACATTTATAGTAGTAGAATTAGCAGTCCGTGACATAATCAAAATAAATTATGGCTATATATGTAAATGAAAATGACACGTAAATTAATTTAAAATGCAAATTTATGTAAATTCATATCAATTATAACACAAAAATTTGAAATGATGGTAAAAATATATCGGTTATGTATATTAAAAAATAAAAGTGATATATATGTAATGTTTATGTATAACTGATAAAGCAATGAAAGTGTAATGCGGCTCAGTTCTTCAACGCATTAATAAAACATGGAGTGGGTAAGTGCCGGCTCATGTTGAATCACAACGAGTTTTTTTTTCCACTGAATCTTGGGTAAGATGAAGTAATTGTATTTTTTGGCTGTTTAAATATGCTATAGATAATTTAATACCAGAATTATAAATAGCTATATAAATATCTCTTTGCTTGAAGTTGAAATTTCTACGAAAGACGTTTTAAACTTCAAACTATTTATTTTGAATATAAGAACATATCTATAATATAGTTTTCAATATTTAGTATACCATGTTGAAAGGCTGCAACTTCAATCCTTTTCAAGATTTTTCAAAATTTTTCAAAATTTAGTATAGGAGCCACTGGCAACTAAATGTTAATACCCTCCACTTTCTTCTTTTCTCGTTAAGTGAGTGAGAGAGTTAATAGAGCTATGACAGATAAAGATTTATTTACGTTACTATATTACATACATTATTAATATACAATACATAGATTTCAGTATATACCTTTGGCGAAGAAATATAACTTAATATTATCATTTCTTCTTAGTTATTCATTTATCAGTAAGCGGAAAACAACTTCGGTTTTTTATCCTTATATGTAAGTATACATTATATTTTCAAAAAATTGTTGAAACATTCAACAACTTTGTATAAATCAATTAAGTATATTCAAATTGTTATACCGTACATTTAAAGAAACGATATAATGATATATTACATTTTGTTAATATAAAATTGATATTAACTCTCATACAATTCTTCGCCTATAAAAAATATTTATTTTTAATTACATCGACGTTAATATTTGCGATGATTATTATGTATAAAAAAAGCAATTAATTATTCTATAAAATATACTGTTTACATTTAATTCCGTGCAAATTATAGGCTTATGTAATTTAACGTTTACATTGCGGATAAAAATATATAATTAGGTACTTGCTTATGAAGAAATGGAATAGATTAAACAGATAAAATTAATTATAGAAATAAAAACTCAATGAAATATATGTTTAGAATACTTTTAAAGATATTAAAATATGTTATGAATTTTTATGATATTATTTAATATGCATAAATGTGCCTAGGTTATAGCTTATAACTTTTTTTAGCTTTACTCTTTTCTTGCAGGTAGATGGAAGGTAGGAACCTAGTGGTACGATACTCTGTTCCCATAAAAACACTTTCGTTCTCCATTTTCCGCCGAATTCCCGAGTCATTGCGTGTTGAGTGGTGGAAGTCAACGACGCGCTTTGCCTAGACACCAGAGCGAAAAAATGAAAATATTAAATATTTCATTATGACATGAGATAGAGCATTAGTATAGTTTATGACAATGAATATATAGAATCATTAACTATTATATATGATAAATGATAACGACCTTTTTAATATGTATATGTACCTACATACTATATGTGAATATACGATTGTTTGACTCACATGAAGCATTGTTTGAAATGCGGCCTTGATTTACATAGGCACATACATTCTTATTCGGTCAACATTGAAGATTTTTACTTCTGTGTGGCAATAGTCCTTTTTTATACTTTCACGAGTCGAAGACCAATTTTGACAATACAAAAAGTGCAAATTCTTGTCCGAAATCCATTATGTTTTTGTATGGGTTTAAACTATTTTGTTTATATCGTCTGTTATCAGTTTGATTGTGTTTTCTTTTTTTCTTTTTTTTGTCAATATTGTATTAAATACTTAACTTAAATAAATTGAGACAGTCGTGGCGCAGCGGCACAAGGGTGTGACTGTAACGTGACGATTATGGGTTCGATCTCCACTCGAGGAAGTGAAATAATTATTTACATTTATATTTCCATTTCTTCCAGAATTCGGCAGAAAGTGGAGAACGCCTTAACACTAGGTTCCCTCTGTCTACCCTGCTGTGTGCGGGATACAGCGTGACGCTAATTTATTTAATTTATTTTAAATAAATTGAAGTCTAAAAACAGGCACACCTACATCGAGAGCTAAGTTAGTGTCTGGTGACATAACAATGTCCGTAAAAGTACTTTTATAAGTGTTACGATCTCAACTAAATGATAATAATTTTGATAAATATTAATTTCTAGCTAATTATGGTGTGGCTCGCTCTTAATGTGTAAAGTAGACTGAGTCATAAATATTTACACCGTCCGCAAAATCTTGTGCTTGATGCTTATGATACTTAAGTTTTCATACTCAAGGGTGGAAATATAAATAATTTAAGTATTAAAAACATATTATATGAGATATATATTTTTTTGTATATCAGTGGCAAGTAAAATGTATAATTTATTTTTATATTTTACTTCACACTTGCACTTAATTATTCTCAGCTCTTAGTTTTCAAGACATTTAAGTAGCGAAACTCAACGCCGCGTTTGTCTTGTTACTAGAGTGAAAAAAAAAAGAATATTAATTTTAAATAAATAATAAAATATTACTTCATAAAAAAAACAATCTGTACACAATAAAATTATCATCTTACCGGAAAAGCATAACTCCACCATAGAAAATTAACAGCAAAGCTAACCTTAACCTTTTTACTTCCAACTGTATATTAACGACAACTTTGTAAACATTGTGAGAATCGCATGCTTTAGAAACAAAGAATTCACATTATAACCTATTTAGTACTTAATTATACGATCTTTCATAGAGCCGCATAGAGCCTTGAGTCAGCGCGAAATGTTATCTATTTTTATTGCATAAGTACGGTTAGTTAAATAATTTAAATTATTTTATTTTCCCCGATAGTTCACGTAAGAATCTAAGTAGTATAGCGTAAATTTGGATTTAGATAATGTGTATAAAGTCTTTTTTGTTTTAAAATTAATTAACGGAAGTAAAAATATATTTATATTATACTCAATAAATAGTGTAAGCAATAATAATAATAATAATGTATTTAAGCATTGTTGAATTTATGTACTCGTATTATATAATATTTAATTTATTGTACTTTTTACTAACATGATTTTGTCGACCGTACAGCGATGTTTGTACGGCCTTCTTAAATACATTACTTTAAAAATTGTATTAAGATTATTATGCGAGAAAATAATAGCTTTTAAAATAAAAAGAAAAAAGGATTCAAACAAAGGCTACAATTTCAAATTAAATATATTTTTTTATAATAATTTCATTTTCTTTATTGCCATGATTAATATATTTTTTGCGATAATTATATTTTTATACAACAGTATTGCGTTTGTTGTCCTTATTTTAATAAGGAAGAGTTTTAAGGCTAGTCCGCGGTGACGTCAGATTACTCCATCAAGACAATGGAACGATTGTTACACAATTCAATTCAGAGTGGATTACGAAAGTACGTACGACATTTTATTTTTGTAATATGTTACGGGAAACATCGATTTATAAATATTATTTAAATAATAAATAATTATAATAATTATTATATTATTTATTTCAATTTTTATACAATCAAATAACCAAATTAGATTATTTTAACTAAAACTGTACATAGAATATTTTACGGTATGTTTCTTTAAAACATGCCTTTAGATGGAGAACGGATTGTCAAATACAAGGTTCCCTCTACCTACTCTGCAAGTGCGGGATACAGCGTAAAGCTGATAAAATAACTGATTTTCCTTGTAAATCTTCAGAGTTATCTACAGCTTGGTATCTATCTACATATATCTTATTTTTCTTTTATATTTTAGAGAGAATCTATTAGGAAACCATTTTCCGAAACAAATAAAATTTACAACTGCAACTTAGGCAATCAACAAATCTAATAGAACATATACGGTCCAGCGTGTTCGTTAATTTATATTATAAACTGTCAAACTGTCCAACTTGAAGGCAAATTAAGTACTTGTAATATTACTACCATTTTAATTACCTATATGACGCAGATATTATTACATATATTACATTATATTCTTGCCCTTTAAAATTATATTACATATAAATATTATTGTGTAATTACTTAATTTTTTTTTCGTGTATTTTGAGTTTTATTTTTCAATTTAATAAATACTTGAAGCCAGTCTGGCGTAGGAACACAAAGTGTAACTGTAGACCCGACAAGTTATGGGTTTGATTCCCACTCGAGGCAATGAAACATTTAATATTTTCATTTTCTCGCTCTGGTACAGAGGCCAAGCGCGGCGTTGAGTTCCACCAATCAACATGCTTTCCGCCTTCAGAATTCGTAAATTTGGGAACAGAATGCCCTAATAATATGTTCCCTCTGTTTTCCCTAATGTGTGGAATACAGCGGAGCTATAAAAAATACTATCTCTACCAAACACACTTCCTTTACTTCCAAGCCATAAAATATGCTTAGAAGCATATATGGTATGCTAATGAGAACATATTACGACACTACATAGTGTAGAAGCGGTGTATAACACACAGGTGGTCCGATTCTCATCGCAAAGGTCCTGTTGACATTTGAACGACCTTCAAACTACGTACATGTGGGTCAATGTAACACACTTTTTATATTATACGAGTGCAAATTAGTTAACAGAATGGAAGGACAAAAGTATTCGAAAGATGTCTTTAGATTGTTTTGATGAAACATATTTTTCGCTTGACGTATAAATTTTAAATTTCGTTTCGGCTTCACGATTTTACTATATATAGTAGGGTAGAGAGATAAAACCTAGTGTCAAGACACTCCGTTCTAACCACTAGAGAGAGACATTTCGAGTCATTCGAGAGTCGAACGCTACACTTTCTCGAAGCGGTTCAATAAAAATATTTAATTAAATCAAGCTCACAACCATAGCGTTTCGAGTCAGATTCTGTTCCACTGAGCACGATAGCTTCGTTCATGTATAAATTAGTTTTTCTTTCTTTTGTTAAGCTTCACGCCGTATCCCGCACACAGCGACATGGGTTTCTATTAAGTCACTTTTCGTTACCCATTTGCCATTCTTGATGCATTGCATGTTGAATGGTGGAACTCAACACCACGCTTCCAGAGCGCCTCTTTGCCAGAGCGAGGAAAAAATAATATTAAATATTTCATTCCCTCCAGTGGAAATCGAACCCAAAACCATCAAGTTTACAGTCGCGCGCTTATGCCATGACGACGCGACGTCCTCTTAATTAACTAAAAACAAAATAAATTTATTTGAGGTAGAACGAAAATGTCCGAACCAAAACATAATTAGATCACCTTGATGGATTTTCTATCGCAATTAAGTTAATGAGGTATTTGAACTTGACGTGAAAAAAAGCAATAAGTATAATTGAAATTAAATGTAAACATCAAAAGGACATCCTACTCACAATATATTGTGTAATTTAATTAATATTAATTAGTTATTCTTAATGTAATAGAAAACTTCGATTGAAGCAATTTCAGAGTAAATATCCTTACAAAGTTGTTAATACAATTGTATTTTTTAAGTACCTTACCGTAACTTAATACACACTCCGTTCCCATTAAGACACTTCCAATTTCCACTTATCGTCGAATTCCGAAGGCATTGCATATAGTGTAGTGGCGAAAGTCAACGCCGAGTCATTGCCTCGTTACCCGAGCGAGAAAATGAAAATATTAAATATATTTTTTTCTCCAGTGGAATTCGAACTCACAACTCACAAGTTTTCAGTTTCAGTCTTGTGCTCCTGCGCCACAACTGACCTCATAAAATACATACAAAAATAATGTTAAATAATAAAACAGATAAACAATATATGTACAGAAAGAAATGTTTTCAAAATTATCTACATATATTATATAAAAAAGCCTTGATTTATATATGTTTATCTTTCAATTTCTTCCGATTCCAACACATTATCTTGACAAGTAGATTAATCGCACCCTCTGATGTTTCTACCGATGCTGGTGTGACAGACTGTCGTATTAATTACATTTGCTAATAGCCCTATCAAAAGCTTCGTTCTAATATTATATAACATTTTAATAATAAGATAGGAAAATTACTGAGGTTTATGATTAAGTGCGGTGGTTGTGAGTTTGATCCCTACAGGCGAAATGGTATGGGCGGCGTTGATTTCCGCAATTCGACACCTATAATTTAGATTTCAGATGGAAAGCGGGAGGAGGAGAGACTTGACACTGAATTCTCTCTTTATATTCTGCTTTGCGGGATAAGACGTGAAGCCGTATTAAGAAAATATATATACGAGTATAGTCGGTATATTACTAAGCTTAAGCAAATTGCAAATTTCATTATTTCTACAATTGAAATTCTGTGGGATTTATTTAGCTATTGCGGTATGAATTTGACACATCCAGATTTCATCACCCAAGTGATATAATATTTAATTCATATTTATATGATAATTTTTATGACGAATTTCCTGTAAATGAATTTCTTCTTACATTTTTAATGTATAAATAATTATAGTTGATTTGGAATAATTGATATACCTACATGTTATGGCGTATACAGAACACTTATTATGTCCAAGTTACGCAATTTCCCTTGCGAATATCTAATGGCGACCAAATTACCTATAGAAATAAAATTATTTTCGCAATCATTATACATATCCGACGAGAATAGACTAGTTATACATATTATTATATTCGAGGTATATAACATTATTAATATTAATATTTCTGTATAAGGATACTGCCATAAGAAAACTTCGATTGAAGAAATTTCAGAGTAATAATTTACCCAAAGGTAAACTAGAATTGCTCTAAGACGAAACTCGGCCCTTCGTTAAAACTTTGCCAAAGCAAAATGCCTAAATTGAAGATTTTATACTTGAATTAATTTTCGGGTAGAGTTGACTCTAGTTAAAGTTACCTCGAACGTTCATGACAGCGCGAGCTTCGCTGATTGTTAGGTGAAATATAATTATAGAAATTATTATATATTTTTTAAAAGAAATATATTTATTTTCTAATTTAGTATGTGTTATAAACGATACTAAATTAAACTAAACCTATCTATTATGAAAAAGGGTAATATCATTTGTAATATTTTTTAATATAAAATAAATCAAATCAGCTTCATGCTGTACCTGCACACAGCAGAGTAACCTAGTGTTAAAACACTCTTTTCCTCACTTTCCACCATTTTTTTTAAATAATTCTGTGTTGAGTGGTAACTTTAGCCTTGGTGCTAGAGCGAAGAAATGAAAATATTTATAAATTCCCTAGAGTGGGAATCGAACGCACAACCAATACAATAATTACATATTACATTCCGAAAAAAAAGATATTTTTGACTCATTTAAATAAATGCGGAGAAATACAAATTCTCTGCTAAGATTAGTACCATAAAGTGGACAGCGAATGGTCCTCTTTATTGCTAATTGACTGCAACTGCTGCCAACAAATGAAAACGCTCATTAACTTGGAGAAGATTACAAATTAATGACGAGGGAACTATTTTATACGGAAGACAGTACAAGGCAAGGACACGAAGTCGTTTTGAGATTTTCATCTGGATTTATATAAAGGACTGTACTACTTAAGCGTTTACTACAGAAATGTATAATTTACGCCAAATAAATATTTAATTTCTTTGGGTGGGGATCGAACCCACTACCAGTCACGTTCACAGCCACACTTTGAGCCCCAGCGCCACCACTGGCCTCTCAAATAAGATATATTTAAATCATATTATATGCACATGTTCCTACATTTCTATAATGTTATTAACATTTGACATTTGCCGTTGATATTTTAAAATAGAAATATTTATTTTAAGCAAATTATGCTCGTTAAAATAAGTTGTACGGATTTTTTTAATACTTACTAGATTTGTGGCAAGGTGAAGAGATTATGTAAACGAAATTTTATATATTGAAGTTATATTTAAACTAATAAATATTATATTAGAAAATCATATTATATTGTTACTAAAGACCCACCAGCGGCTTTGCCAAATCGTATAAAATCTTCACAATAATTATTGTATAATTATGTGTTATTCTGATGATAAGCTATATTATTCTTAAGTTTCATCTAATCCGTTGAGTAGTTTTTGCGTAAATGTAGAACAAACATCCATCCATCTTCACAAACTTTTACATTTATAATGTCATAAAAAAAGTACGATATAGTAGTAAGTAGAATTAAAAAGATAATAAAAAAAAATAACAAGGTTATACAGCCTCGCTATTGTTTTAAAGCTAAGTAATTAGATCAGAATATATTTTTTGCACAATTTTGATTGTTTGAAGTTAATAATTTAAGATTATATATAATAAAAACTAACAATACCTAATAAAAATGATTCATTATTCGCAACGATCTTTAACAAACTCATAAAAAGTTCACATAAAAAAGAATAATTAACATAAATTCAGAAGAAATTGCTTAATCAAACTTTTCTGCAACTTCAAATAAAATTTATACTTTGAAATTATTATAATTGACTGATGTCGTCGTAGCGTGGCTGAGAAAGTAAAAGCTGGCGGTGATTTTTGGTTTGATTTAAGTCGAATAGAGTAGAGTCGATTTAGGAGAGAATTTTACATTAAACTTTTTTCTTTAAGAAATATGCTGTTAATCACGTAGTTTCTCTATAATAGACAGTAAGGAAGAAGCTACTGGTGACACAATAATTGTTATAGGTTAGATCCCCATCGGGGAAATATTTTTTTTTTAGATAAGTAAAACACGGTGTTGAGATCCGCCACTGAATATCATCTCTTTGTCTCATCATTTGTTTCTGGCATAATCTAGGCAGGTGTACATACATCTTACCTTTTTATTTATACACTAAGGACCACTATATCAAATTATGATGAAAGAAAAAGTTCTTATAACATGCTCAAATTTTCTATAATAAGTAGTAACAGTTACATAAGTTGACGTGACCTTCTAAATATATCGGATCAAACGACATTTAGAATAAAATATATTACTTTTACGACTTTGATATATTTATTTAAATTTATATTTCTATTTCTTCGGTCTGGTGTCGAGGCAAAGCGCGGCGTTGAGTTCCGTCACTCAGCACGCAATGTCTCCAGAATTCGGCGGAAAGTGGAGAACGGAGTGTCCNTAACATTTGTACCATCAGCGGTTAAGGCTGTGCGTGCGTCTTACCTCAGTTAGTGAGGACAAGTCCTTTTATATATATAGATTATGATGAAAGAAAAAGTTCTTATAACATGCTCAAATTTTCTATAATAAGTAGTAACAGTTACATAAGTTGACGTGACCTTCTAAATATATCGGATCAAACGACATTTAGAATAAAATATATTACTTTTACGACTTTGATATATTTATTTAAATTTATATTTCTATTTCTTCGGTCTGGTGTCGAGGCAAAGCGCGGCGTTGAGTTCCGTCACTCAGCACGCAATGTCTCCAGAATTCAGTGGAAAGTGGAGAACGGAGTGTCCTAATACTACGTTCCTTCTGCTTATCCTGCTGTGTGCGGGATACAGCGTGAAGCTGATTTATTTTATTTACTTTTATTACTTAGTTTTAGTATTTTAACTCTAAAGTTAGTCAAAAAAGAGACCGAGAGTTGATTAATATTACATAAAACAATCAAAAATTTTAACCCATGCGAAATTTAATAACTGCCTACAATTGTCTTGTGTGTGTTAATAAAATATAATATGATACTTACAATTAATTCACATGAGCTTAATTCTTTCTATGAACTATATTTCTGTAATGGATATTACCCAAGCACTTCTTAGTTTTTAAAATATAAAGTGCAAACGAGATTGTATCACAATTAGTGTTATCTATAACAATATTAAGAGTTACGAATCAGGAGATTGGTTCTGAATGCTGCAATACAAGCCTTGGGTCAGTGACCACAGGACGAGGGGGTTTCAATCTATCAATATTACATTATAATTGTGTCGAAAATAT
The DNA here is from genome assembly GCA_036379175.1 of Heliconius cydno galanthus. Taxonomy (NCBI): domain Eukaryota; kingdom Metazoa; phylum Arthropoda; class Insecta; order Lepidoptera; family Nymphalidae; genus Heliconius; species Heliconius cydno. Next base: position 167,961 of record JAKRZM010000585.1, read on the forward strand.
GAGTCACTGAGATTGATGCTTATAAGTTTAAATTAAGGCAATTTTCCTAATTTTTATATATTTTAAAATTAAATTTACAACGTGACAAGTATTGTATCTGATGGTTGTCGATAAGATCCTTACTCAAATGGCGCTCTGGACTGTTTCATTTAAATTCGTCAATAAATGGCGCTCTGGACTGTTTCATTTAAATTCATCAATAAATACGAAATGCTTTCCACTCTACAACAAGTTATTAATGATATATTATGTGAAAATAAAAATATTTTGGATTTCTTAGTTAACTCAAACGTGAATTATAATTGTAACAGAAATTTGCTATAATTTTTTTTTAATTATGCAGAGAAGTGTCATATTATTTTTATTTATGCGCTATTTCGAAATTTTACAATTTTCACGCAGAATTCACAGTTAATCGAAACATATGAACTAATTGCATCATTATACTGACCATGATTCATTATTGAAGCAATTATAACCTTTGAAATTGAGTAAATAAGAAATATATTACCGTGTATCGTGAATCTGGCGTTTATATTGTACATGGGCATACCTGGGGAAACTGTATAAGTATTTTTTGTAAAAGCTAAAAAGGCTGTCGATATCATTCCTGCAATTTCTATCATATTTCAAAGTGTTTAAATAATAAAACGTGAATTATAACGTGTGTGTAAATATTATTTGGAAGCGTTATTTGGACACATGAGCAGTTAATTGAATTCAATTTATTATTGTAGAATAATTGATATTGTATAATTGTAAACCCATGTATTTAGGTATTATTTAATTATAATGCTAATTAATGAAATCTATATAACAGCTTTTCGAGCCATAGAATAAAGAAAATTTGTATCAAAAATACACAGTGCAATTTTAATTCATTATTGATTTTATTAACATTGACCCCACAACCATCGCCTAGTAACGTAAACCATAACTAAACCACTCCACCAGTAATGGCCACTTAATTTAAGGGTTACAAAGCTACAATTTCGCAACTACCATTTATCATCATGAGTCCTACCGGTAGTTTCGCAAACTGGGCATGGTCGTGCGTGCACACGCGTTTATCTGGATCTAGATCGTACTTTTGTGGCGAAAGGTCAGTGAACCCTTACGTAACTATTACTGTGAAATTGATCGGGATACTGTATCGAAAGTTGCGAACAAACGGTAGTTAAAGCTTTAGACATTGCAAAAGCGGCCAGCCTCGCCAGTGTGGTAAGAGAAAAGAAATATTTAAGCTTCATTTTGTTCATATACAATAAGTATTGAGGAACGGAGTGTCTTAACACTAGGTTTCCTAGAATAAAAAAAAACAATATGAAAAATTAAGGCAGTTGTATGTAAAACTTTCAAAATACGTAACGAATTTTAATGCGGTTTTCACTAATAGACACATTGGTTCAAGAGGAAGATTTATATGTATACAATACATTTGTATTGTATTCATGTTATCTAAGCAGGTGAACCGTGATCGAAACACTAGTATGATTAGAATTAATAAAGGATTTTGTATTGCTTATTTCTTATAAAAGGTTCATAGAATAGCGTAAAGGAAAAAAATATTTTGGCAATTTCGTGTTTCCTATTATCTCAATATGGATAATATTTGGCGGAGTTCAATATTTAATTAACAAAAAAAATTGTGAGTAGATTATTAATATCTATAAAATGTGTAATATCTTCTAATTGATATGACACAAAATGAACTTTTTACATATAATTTTAGTACTGTACGTACTAAGTTAAAGGTAATTTTTATTCGTATTTCGAGGGACATTTACTCGCAAATCTTATAGCCGTCTCGAGATCGATGTATGCTACAGATATTTTACAAGCTTTCATTTGGTTTGCCTTGTTAGTTGGTATCTATTCATACGAGTATGTGGGTCAATATTTCAATTGGATTGAAATTAAATTGAAATTTTACATACATGTTTGGTTTGATAACAACGTAATTATAGTTAGCAAATATATTTAATTCTAAAGCTAATATGACGAACCGATTATTATGTAACTTTTTATTATGTAATTTGCAGGGCTTTTTTGCAAATGATTTATCTACTTAATAAAGAATATTCCGCAAATTTCTTATTTATATTACTTAACTAATTTGATTTTTTTTTTGACATTTGTCATTAGTAAGCCATGTAAATGTTTTGATAAATAAAATTATTTGACTAAAACTGTTAAAATTATCATATATAAAGAATTTTCTTTAAAAAAAACTATAGAATATATAATATAATTTTTCAGTTATGTTAAAATTTGTTGATGACGATGACGCCATAGCGATTTAGCCTTACAACATGAATTTAAAGTATGAATCGTGACTGATTTCATTCACAAGATCGAGTGAAGATGAATCAATCTTCGTTGACGTAATATTACGTAGTAGGTCAAAACTAAGAGATGCGCCGGCGCCGATGTTAACGCCACACTTGTATTAGAATGGAAGTTCAAGGTAAATTCATCTGCATTCAGTAAAGTTATATTTGTGTTAGATAGAAATGAGAAATCGTGGATGTGGCAAACATACACATGTGAACATTTTTAATATATATTATTGCAGTTTTAAAATTTAAAAAAATATCGTAATTTCTAAGAAATTAATTGTTGAAACAAGAGTAATTATTGTTCCAATTTATAATTCAGCGACGTATTTATTTTATAAAAAGAAACTGGCAATTTTTGTATACAAGTGTATGTTACATATTAATATCAATATTTGCTCTACGCTTAGGTTAAAACTTGCTATCTTCAAACAAGGAAGTAATGAATGCTGATATAAACATATCAAGTTACTAATATATTTCGCTACTTTCAAATATAGAGTGAAATGGATTTTTTTAATAATTAAGGTATGAATTATTTTTAATTTATTTATTTATTATTCCACATTTAGGACAGAAAAATACTTATTTAGAAAACGTATAAAATTTTTATTCCGTTCAAAATTTTATACGTTTTCTAAATAAGTCTCTTCGCCTCTGTTCACCTGCTCACTTCGTTGGCTGCAATGGTAAAACGTGATGTAGTTTTATTTTGTGTTATAAAACTTACGACAGTGTAAAGAAGCACTACTATAAAAATAACACAAAAATACCTAATACAGAAATTTAATATTTTGCCATATCCATTCTAATGTAGATGATGCTGTTGAAGATGCATGTCAATTATTTATTCATAGTTTAGGTTAATGCCTTCAGTATAAAAGATCTGGTCAAGGTGAGGATGCCCATTTTAGATTTGCTAAGCTATTTGAATAAATTATATGGTCAATGAACTTTTCTGGTAAATTGATTTATCTACGTAATTTTTTAGTTTCATGAAAGATAGTGACGTATGGCGAATACGTACGTAGTTCCTAAATGTACCAATTGCGGGTGGTTCGATTCCTAATGGAGGTATTTTTCTTTCGATTTTTTCAAGTTTTTATTTCCCCTATGTGTTAAGACAAAGCGAGGAGTATCGCAACTCAACCCAATGTCTTAATTTCGGGCAAAATTTAGAGAACAAACTGACACCACATTTTTCTGCAAGAAAAAAAAACGTGAAACTGCTTTTTTATCAACTCACATTTCTTTAGTAGCAAAGGATTTCAACGACATATGTACCTTATCATGATGTCACAATTCTAAGACCAAGTTCTTGTTAGAAATGCCGTTATTATCAAAACTAGTAGAGAGTGCTTATACGATAAAAACCGTTTAAACTTTTAACGCTTGCTACAATTAAAGCTGAATCGAATATAATCTTGATTCACAAAGGGCAAGACTTTTTATATTAGTTTAGTTGAAAATGTTAGATGCTTATTTAGATTGTAGAGAGAGCCATTAATTTGTTTTTGGAATTTTATTTTTTTATTTTTAACTACTTTTTGAATATAGCATATAGCAGAGTTAGTACAGGGAGCCTAGTATTAACTATCTCCGTCCGTCTCCGTCACTATCTCCGCTATCTGCCGAATTCTGGAGAGTTTACTTGTTGAGTGGCGGCTCTCAACGCCGCGCTTTTGTAGTTTTGCTAGTAAAGCCACAGCTTGATTCTTTTACAGTCGCACGCTTGTGCCCCTACGCCACGACTGGCCCCACAAGTTTTTATTGTCATGTCAAATGTACGATAACCACTACTTTTATAAAAATAAAAATATCGTAATGTCTAGACGTCTGCGTCTTCATTGACATTTTGCAGGATAGAGCAAGGCCGAAAGAGTTTATTACTTATTGTATGGTTTTATCTAACTAAGCTTACCTGCCATATATTTAATTGATTGCTATTAGATTAGTTCTAAATACAGTTTAACAGTTGAATAATTATAAAATTAATTTAACATGAAATATAATTATGTTAATACATAGTTAAAAGCTACACGTTGTTATACAGCGGGGAACGACAAATTGATTGCATGTTTTAATGTTTATACAGCACAGTATGGCATTTCTCATAAATATTCTTGTCAAATATGTACTAATTAATTCATAATTATTACATTTGTTTTATATATACTTAATATTAATATTAAACTACTTTATATTTGTTTTATTTGTTGATTCATAAAGTTGTCAATTTTTTGTATTTTTCAAATATTTATTAAAAGATTAATTAAAAAAAAAAACGAGATACGAGAAGATAAATTAAAAATTAACGCAAGTGTCTCAATGGGAACGGAGTGTCTTAACACTAGGTTCCCCCTACCCACCCTCCTATGTGCAGGATACAGAAGTTTTTGAATCATTCTATTGCTGTAAGAAGGTGCATATTAAATTAAAGCACATTTACGGATTTCATATAGAATTTTTGAACCTATTTAGCATTACAATTTATGATTTTCATCTACTATAAAATTTTAATACATTTGTTGCGTACGAGTAGGTATTTATTATATACGGTAAAGGTACATAAATTATTCATATATCAACCTAATACTATACGGTAATAAAATATATCTTATAAATAATTTTAAATTGACCTAACATGAGTTGATTATGTCTAGATGACATATTTTACTATATAAAGGTTCTACTGACGCTGACATGGTGCAGCTTAGAAGTGTCTGACAGTAATCAAAGGTTGTGAATTCGATATCCACTAGGTGTAACGGTTTTATTTAAATATTTATAATATCTTCAAAGTAATATCTTAAAATGTATTAGAATATCATAATTAATTTCTAAGTTAAAGGACGTTCTCTTAAGCTTGTTAGTTTAATTTTGGTAATGGTAGTCTAGCGACTTTGCTAGTGAGCTTTGCTATCATTGCCTTTGAACGAGAGTGCCAATTGTAGCATGCACTGAACAGAACTAAGCGCTTTCACGAACATTGAATTCATTTATTTGAAGGTCCACGTTAAATTGTCTGATGAATTCCTGTACTAAAATCAGTTAAATTATCAATTACAATGCTGTTAGTTCAGCTTTTTAGAGAGGTAAAAATTAGTAGCTAACATCAAAAATTGGCTTGTATAGTGCCAGAGTTGTTTCTTATTAGGGCCAGGGTTAAATAAGTGTGGTTATAATTTTGTTGTTAAGTTAGTGTATTTTCTAGTTGTTTTCTTTTAAAATAATACACTATTAAGTCGCGTTGGTCCAAATTAAGGTTATTCAAGTGTGAGTCGGGCCCGCCTACCGATGGTTCCGTACCAATTTCGGGATATTGGATCAATCAGAAGTATAAGCTTTAACAAAGAAGATATAAGCTTTGAGTTTATTAATTCTTGCAGGTATTTGAACTGTTCTTTCTCTACTTTCAATATTCTTTGAATCTTGTTGTTTTCTCTCGTAATCTTCACGCTTTATATTCTGTTGAGTGTCCATTCTACACTTTTCGCGGAGTTTTCGAGAGATATCGTGTTGAGTGGCGGATAATTTTATCTTGTTATCAGAGCGAGGTAATGAAAATATTAAATATTTCATTCCCTCGAGGGGGTATCGAAGCCACAATCTTCGCGTTTATAGTAGCACTCATATGCCTCGGCGCCACGACGGCCTCAAACATTGCTAATTACATAGCAAGGTACATGACGAAAATCCCAAAATAAATTACTTATATTTACTTAAATTTGGCATTGATAATGTCGAAAGATTAATCTAACGCGGATTTAAAAAACAGTAGTAAGTCCAAGGTTACTTTGTGTAACACATAGATGATAATCTTTAACAAAAATGTACTCACTCTTGTAATATAACATCATCATGCTAGGCCAGCTACAATAGCGCAGGGTCACAAAGTGTGACTATAAACGCGACAGGTTGTGAGTTCGATTCCCAATCGAGGAAATGAAATATTTAATATTTACATTTACTTCACTCTGGTGTCGCGTTTGCTCGGCAAAGCGCGGCGTTAAATTCCACCACTCAACACCTAGTCTCCAGGATTCGGCGAAAAATGGGGAACAGATTGTCTTAATATTAGGTTCCCTCTGCCTACCTTACTGCGAACAGCGTGAGGCTATTAAAATAATGCCATATCAAGGGCACTTTTATCTATCTATATCTATATCTTATAGTTATCTTGTTATAGACGCGAATATAATTTATAACGCTAATGACAATAGCCTGTATTAATATACGAGTGTCGCAACTCCTAAGCCGTGCCGAAATGCTAACCGGTCAAGTTAGTTGATGCTGATGGATGATTATAGTTCTTGTGTAATTTCTTCATAGATTACTCTTGATGTCCTAGGTTCCTATCTAATTGGGGGACCATGAACTTTTGTTAAATCGAATTTCAACGATTATTTACATTTGTAGAATTTGCTCTAGTTTCGGATAAAAAACGTATAAACGCTACGCGTGTTTTGGTCCTTATTTACTATTTTTTCATTTATAAAATAATTATTTTCACGAAAATAAAATTGCAATATAAATATATTCCGCATTAAATAAAAAATAGTAAAAACAATGTATGTACAAGGTGAAAAAACTTGTGTTACCTTCAAATATTTGAAATATTTTGTAAAGATGAGAGCGACAGTCGAATAACAAAGACTTCGTTCACTTCTTTTATTTTCTGATCGAATAACAAAATTCATTTTTTTCATATTATTCAAGGAGTTCTACAAACGTATATAATTCAATTATTCTATAACAATTACATTATTATTAGATATAAGTAAATTGCTTAAATATTAATTTTCTTTAACCTACACCACAGATGGTGCAAGCAATAAAAAACTAAACGAAATTTAAGTATAATTTTATATCTTAAAGTATAATTCTTATAGCATTTTGCCTTTCACTCTTGTTACCTTTATCCCGAGCAGTTCAATAAAATGGATTCTGTTATTGAGGTAATGGGCGGTACAAAATACAGGTCGTTAACGTATTTTAAGAGTCCAGTTTGTAAATGTCACAAACTAGTGACCAGAAGAATGATGAAATTCAGAGCATGAAATTATTTTGCTTGTAAATTGCATCTGATGCAATTAAAGCTGAAGTTTTATTTAAAAAAAATTAAATCACTTTCACGCCGTATCCCGCTCACAACAGGGTATGCAAAGGGAACCTTAACTTAGGATTAAGGCTTAGCTTAGGCTTTGTCTTTATTTATTAAAGATACATTAGAAATAATATTTGACGAATATTTTATCTATGACAATTTGCAGCGTGACATTTAGATCATTTCTCAAATAAAACACTATATTTTTTATAGTTACTTAATATCAATAAAGTTTTATACTGCCATTCTTGAAAATGCATATTATAAAAAATTTATAAAGTGAAGTTATGTCAAAAATCCGAAAATATGAAATTTAAACCTTTTTAAACGTAATTTTAAACGTTTTTAAAATTGGCACTAACGCTAAAATAATCTCGCCAATATCTCATATAGAGCACATCGACGCTGCCAATATCCAAATATCTCATAATGAACGGATCTGGCCCAATGCCAGCGCTAAATGTCAGACATCGGTGAGGCATGTTTTTATGGTTTCCGCTTCCGTTTACAAAATCCTTGTTTTGATAGTAACAGGTAGGGCGCTATAAAATATTATATTTGGCCATTTTATTTGGGTCACGGAGTCCTATAAGTTTTATGCCTTTTATTTATTGTTGCGATACCCACAGCTATTCGTAGCATAACATGTTGAACTAGTTGTTTTTCGACCGAGACAAAGGAAGCGTGAATTCCGAAAAGTGTAAGTTAGTTCTTTCGTGGAAATTTACAATGGAATAGGGATATAATAAACAAAGTTCCTAGTTAAAGCTATTTATAATAATGAAGTTAATATTTTGAAAGATATAATATGAAATATACATTAATATTTTCATTTTTTTCATTCACGCAGTGCCTTGAAAATACACTAGAATATGGGGAACGGACTGTCATAACACTAGGTTCCCTCGGCCTACCCTCAAATGTGTGGGATACAGCGGGAACCTATTTACGAGAAGATAATTTAATATTCACAAAATATAATTCTTAAACTTCATATAATATCTTAGAAAACTTTAAACCTACCGCTAAACATATTACATTATCATAAGCTCTATGTAGTTATATTTTGACCATAAGGCCTTTGTAGGTCACACTTGTGTTAATATGCAACTGCGCCGGCCACTGGATAAACCACGGACGCCCGCTCTCTTAAAAGCTAATTATAAAGTTTACATAGTTGCCTTTATTTTAAACTGTGGGTGAATTCCACTATGATAAAATGTATGTAAACATACATATAAGGTATGTTAACGAATTAAATTAATTTGCGGTCTATGCACATTGTACTATATATAATATGAATTTGTTTTAAAGTTTTCTACGAAAATTCAATATAGCAATTTGCTGTTATTACCACATATTAGGCTAACCTAACTGTAACCTATGGATTTTTAGTGTTAGAAAAATAAAACAGCTTTGTGTACAGAAAAGAGCGGACAACTGATTGTTTTTTATTTAAAACTTGAATAATTAACATATTATTGGTCGATACTGTCATGGCAGAGTTAATACGTCAAAACAATTTAAAAATAATATTACTTAAGAAATAATATTGCATTAAAGTTTAATTAAATATTTATTAAATGTATTTCACTTTAATGTAAATAAAACAAATCATTGACAATGAATTATTTATTTATTTAAATTATATACACTTATGTTTCGAAATAAATATTAATGCAAACGTTAAATAATTACAATTAGATCTTTGGCTCTAAATTTCCATATTAAAATCTAAAAATCAACACCAAAATTAATACCTAGAATACATAAATATTTAAAATTACTTTTTAAATACTATATTACTATAACAAACCATTTTTAATTTATCTATCACTTTAGAACAATATTGTATTATTTAATTAACTAAAGTAGTTAATTTGTTGATCAAGAGTAGATTATACGTACTCGTATATACAATGTCTCAAATGAGAATGTTTCGTAATTTGTGGTTTTGTTTATTATATTGGTGATCGTAGGTTCAAAACTATATAAAAATATTATTTCAATTGTTTTAGATAATCAGGATATTTTAGGTAAATGGCTAAACATATGAGTACTCCTTCACTAAAAAAAATATTGAATTAATTATCTACAACTTATCCATTTGACTAAGGCCTCATATTTTAACTAAAAAAATCCAAAAATATTACTTTCGACTGATTATTCTTTATAAAAAAATTTATAAGAAAATAAATGTAAACAATATGATGTAATCTTAAAAATATATTCACGAGGTCGTCTTTAAACGTTGTATTTCAGGGCCAATTCGTCATTTCGTCGTACATTTTTGTGCTAGAATATAAAATTCTATCCACTTCAACACTTTTATTGGAATCAATATCTGACCCATTTTCCATATAAGTAAATGAATAATCACCAACTGTCGTTTCTGGGTGGCGGTGGTGGTCTGTAAAGTGAGGTGCTAGATAGAGTAAATAAATAAGCTTAATAATGTGTTAGTTTAAGGCAATTTGATATTATAAAAATAAGAATAAAATTTTTAGAGCAACTTTTAAAGCTCTAGCTTACCTATTTATATATCTAAAAACAATTTGTATATGATATAATATATAAACTATGCAATATAATAAATCTGTGGGAAAAGTGTAAGTTATGTGTAAGTTATTAAGATTTTAATGAAACTTTTAAAGTAGCGTAAGTGTGTTAAATAAGCTTCAACGTTGCACGTCACGAACTCGGTTCTTGCAAAGTTTGGATCCTTATACGTATTTATGATCACATCTGCAATGTTTTAATAACATTTTAGATGTGTTTTTGGTGAATTACTTCCAAATATGAAAATATGGAAAAATTAAACAATATTCTTAAATAGATATGTTTCGTATATTTGTAGGTTTCGAACTCCGATGATACTTTGAAAATAAAATTCATATAAATATATACCTCAAAATCAAAGGAATTAACACGTTACGGATGTTGTGCGATGTGGTTTTCATTTTAAT
>JAKRZM010000587.1:0-73575 GCA_036379175.1 Heliconius cydno galanthus
CATTGCTTGTTCAATGGCGGAAGTTTTTTACAAGGAAGGATCACCAGATGGTATATTCATGGACATCTACAGCCTGAGCCTGAACATATCCCATGTTGCCGGCCGTGAGTTTGAAAGTGCTTCAGCTCATAGCGCTCAGGTAGCACCTCAGAAGGAAGATTATTCTACTTCCATAGAACTCTCCAAGTGTCAACTACAAGTGTCTGTTTAGTAGAGCGAGAAAATGAAAATAATTTATTACCTCCAATGGGAATGGAATCCACGACCGTCGTGTTTACAGCGAAATTATTTTACGCGCTGTAAAGCTACATTTTATTTCAAAAGCATAGGTTATACTGTTATTCCTGTATATTCACTAAGTATATTTTAACTTTCACATAACATTTTATAAATATATGCTTTATATTTACAGTCTTTTTAATTATTATACAAAATATGAAATAAATTATAATCTTATTTATATTAACATATTTTTTTAAACTTCACACTCTATCCCGCACTTAGCAGGGTAATAAAGGCGACCCTGAGAATTTAGTGTTAAAACATTTCATTCCCATTAAGACACTCTCTAAGCCGCGCTTTTCCTTGTTAGCAGAGTGAGGAAATAAAAATATTAAATATTTCCTCCTCAAGAGGGAATCGAACCCACACTCTGTTGCGTTTACAGACACGTTTGTGTGCGCTAGGACGACCTCACCGCTATCTCGCAAAGACAAGATTTTTTTCTAGTCACAAATAAAATTTTCACATTAAAAGTAATATATTTGACCAATTTGTTACAATTTTATCCAAAAAATCCTAAAACAAATTACAAAAACAAATCTTCTCCATAATCATTCTTCTCCAGTAGATAAGACACAACACATGCCCTTATCAGTTCTCCGTCCAGTAGTGATAAACACCGGGCAAGAAGAATGACAAGGGCGTGTATATGTATCATTATTCTTCATGTAATTTCTTCATTTTTCGAATATATCACGCTTGGATATAATATTAGCTTCACGCGTTTTCCCGTATACAGCAGGATAGGCAGCGAGAACGTAATGTTAACATTTTATTAATTTCTGTCCGCCCAAAGAGATATTGTGTGTTGAGTTGTGGAACTTAATTCCATGGTATGTCTTAGCAGAGCGGAGAAATTAGTAGAAGCAGAAAAATATCACACTCTTAAAAATAAAATTACAACCATACACAATATTTTAGAAAGTTCTCATTTTCTAAAAAAAACACTAAAAGCTAAATCTTACAACAATTATTATAATTTCTCACAAATCAAGTTATTGAGCTTTGCTACTTTCACATAATAAATACATTTGCAAAAAATAACATAACATTACAAAAATATGAATAACATAAATTAATACAATTCATAAAATATCTTAAATAAATACAACTAGGCACTACTAGGTCCTATTTAGTTTGTTCTTCTTGAAGTACTTGATGTAATTTTCATTTGCCGGCGTTTTACAACTACGTTGTTCAACTAGCAGTAAAACGCAAGAAACGATGCCATATGAAATATCTTTGCTATATAAATGTATATCTATGTGTAAAAAAAATATAATTTATAATCCCCACTATATGGAGGGTGTTCTAAGGAAGCTTTTCCACGCTGTATATCCCATATAGTAGAGTAGTGCATAAATATTTTAACCTAGTGTAAAGACACTCTGAGTTAAAACATTTAAATTGTTAACATACAATCAAATGGGAATCGAACCCACAACTAACGCCTATACTGATATTATTGTTAAGTAAGTAAAATATAACAAAAATAATATGTTTTATAATAATATTCTTTATAAGCTTATTGCTTTCTCTTCAAGCCTGTACAATACTATTATTATTTGTAGAACTAGACCTAAAAATATACACTAAATGACTAAAATATTACACAAAACCTTAAAAGACTAAATTCTGCCAAAAATCACGATCATCCAATCTTCATTCTTCTCCAAGCCGCAATACTGTAACAAACGAAAGGCAAAAAGATAAATAAAAGGTATCAACAAAAAACTGACGCCCGACGTGGTACTCTTAATTACCAATCAAAATGTAAGAGATGGTTACAAGAGTTGATATTTGTTCACTATCTAGTTATTATTGCGGGTAGGACTACTTCAATTATTTGAAATTTTGGGATTGGTAGAGGAAAATAATGCAGTTTCACGCTGCATCCCGCATATGGCAGGGTAAGCAGAGGGATAGTGTTGAGAAACTCTGTTCCCCATGTACCGCGTTACACCGTCTAGTGTTGGAACTCAACGCCGCGGTTTGTCTGCCAGAGCGGGGAAATGGAAATAATACATTTCTCCAAGTAGGGGTAGACCCCAGTGCGAAACGAGACACAAATTTTTTTTTTTTTATAATGATAGTGTTTTACTTTTTTGGAGAAGTAAGAAAATGTTTATATTTATAAAATCCACCCAATAAGTTGTATTTCTGAAGTCTAAAGGCAAGATCAGTAACTTAACACTACGCCTGTATCCTAAAAAAATATAAAAGATATCTATATAGATAAAATTCTTTACTGCAGTAACTTTGATAGTAAAAAAAAAATTATAACCATCATTTTTTTAATCAAAAATGATAACCAAAATAAATGGACAACGAAATAGTATTAAAAATCCTATAGGTACTTAAACATCTAAATCATTATTACGCAAAGTAACGCCGCGGAGCCGGAGGATTAAAAATTATTACGTCAGATACAATTTAAATAGCAGTGAATTTGTTTTAAGATGTATAATTTTAAATATAAATTGAATTTATAATTATACATTATTTATTTGCTTATACAGTTAATAAAATTAAGAAATAGTCATTAATGTTTCTGTTTTTCTAGTAAAGATCAATATTGAAAGAAACGTCTAAAACAATCACTTTTGGTATAACAAATTAATTAAAGGGACGCATAATGTAAGAACACATCTGTTTAACTAATCAAGATTATATTAGACATCTGCCAAGTCCCCTCACAATTACATCTTAAATCAAAATTTGTAATAGCTTCACATTTTAATCCGTATATAGGCAGGCAGAGGGAACTTAGTGTTAAGACACTCCGTTCTCTATTTTCGAGCCTGCCCAGCTAGCGGCGGAACTCAACGCCGCCCTAAATTTATATAATTAGAGAAACTTACATTAGACATCTGGTAGCACTACAAAAATCACTTTTTCAAAAGAAATCACACAAGAGAGCTGTCAAATACAGGACTTTCGGTGTATAATCTATTACTGTACAAACGTAATGGGTCGTAGATACATTTCTCAGGGCACGCCCGATTAGATCGACGGCACGGCGAGGTCTGAGTGTAATGGAGTCGACTGTCGCGACTTGGGCTTGTTGCGCTATTTGGCGATAGGTGGCGCTTGCAGGAAAGGTTGAAAGTTTCTTATGTTGATTGAGGGTGAAATATTTAGGGATCTTTTGTAGAGAAATTTGTAAAATTTAGCGTTTATACTTTTATCAATATATTTAAGAATTTATTATTATATATAATTCATATTGCAGGTTATATAAAATCTATTTTTAAAATATTTAGATTCCCACTTTCCAGATATTTTTATACCTACGCTCAAAGTTCCCTCTTGTATTCAGAATGTGTCATGTGTCATATACAAATGTTAATTATTACTATTTAACCATAATTACATGCACTAGTAAAAGTTTTCTATATAGTATAGTATAGCAATAAAAAAAACATAATGAACATATCAAACGAAAAGTAAATAAAAAATAATATGAAAATTAACTAAATTACGATGAAAATAACGTATTTTTGAAACGTAACGTACTGTATCATTAATTTATTTGGGCACATCACCGAGAGCCACTGCTTTATACGACCCACTCAGACATAGTCGAGTGCTACAATTAGTTCACAACATAATTTGGATAACAACAAAATGACACTACTGGTTGCTTTTGTGTTTATTCACGCTCTATCACGCATATAGCAGGGTAGGTCAGAATCTAGAGTTAAGACACTCTGTTCACGCACCACCCAGTTTTTAAAACATTGAGAAGAAGTGGAACTCAACGCTGCCCTTTGCTTTTCGCACCAAAGCGACATTTAGACGTTCCAAAAATGAACCATGTAACTTTTTATTTCGAATAAAATTATTTAACTTTAACTACAATCAAATGAAAATGGGAATCGAACTCACAACCTTTACTACCACAATGGCCTAAATGCCTAACGAGACATCACTTCATTACATTACATTGTTTGTCTAACAAAAAACAATAAAAAAAATAACATTTCAGCACTAACAGTTTCTAACGTTCACTATACATATACATCAAGGCTCGTTATACTACGAGTATATGGTAAAAGTCAAACGTCCCGTTAAATTGTGTTTGAAAGGGCAACCCCCGCATTTAACTGTACTGTGATATGAAATAACAAGATGTGATTTTTTTTTGTTTTATTATATTCTATTCTTTATGCGTTACTAGCTTTGAAGGGCGTCGAGTAAGTTTTAGATTTGATTTTAGGAGGAATGGATAATTTTTGTTGAATTCCGCCTTTGAACGCAATATCTGAAAAATTGGGCAGTAAGGGGGTGATGGAGTGACTAGTGCTAGACTAGTCACTCGATTAGAGGGGGCCCATTGCGGGAGGTTACTTCGACCGCGGGTACAGTGGGTTACGTCGAAACTGTTGACATAACACAGCCTTCAGTTTTCTTCGATAAATAGACTATAAAACACAAAGAACCAGAATTTTTTTTTATCATTTATAATTAGATTTTTTTTACAGTTTCATCCTTCAAATAGCAAAAAACTTTTGTGTCATCACATTCTATTCTCCGAATTCGGAAATTATACTCAAAAATATAAGGGAATATAAATTCAATTATCAACCAGGCTGTCCATGTTTACAGTACAGTCAAACTCCATAAACAAAACAAACACAAACATTAACAAAAAAAAACACGACATAAAAAAATCCAATTCAATTCAATTCGCATTTCGGTTCCAACAAACTCGATTAGACCTAATAGTTGGTCAGATCGTAAATCTGTTGTGGTCGATTTGAGCCAGCTGTCGGTGCACGGCTATGGAGTTGTTCAACGTTTATTCTCGTATAAGGTCCAATAGATTTTTGCTATATTATAAATGATATAAATAGAGGACGTCATGGCGCAGGAAAACTGTAAATGCGTGATGGTTGTGGATTCGGTCCTCACCAAGCCATCAAGGAAAAATCCTGTGTTAAGTTCTGCCACTCAATACGAGTGCGTTGAAACATTTGGCGTAAAATGGGGCACGGAGTGTCTTAGCACTAGGTTCCCTCTGCCTACCTTCCAATATGCGGGATATAACATGAAGCTAGAGTCAAGAAACTCTGTTTCTCCCATATTTAATGGTTGCGAGTCGATTACAATACAAAAGTGAAACTTGATCCATCAGCGTTGAGCTCAAAGAATTGAATAGAAGTTGAAATCTAGGTAAGATCACTCGACGCGAACAAAGCCGCAGATAAAAGTGTCATTAATATAAATGCTGGAGATTGTTTCTGAAGTTGTAAGTATAGTATATACAGACTAGTTGTCGCCCGCATCTTCGCTTGTGTGAACGTGATAAAGCGTGAAGTTTATACCCGTTTGTCCCTATCCTCCCAAAGGTTCTCTGAAATTTGACATGCAGGTTGCGGTTAAATTTCATAAAGAACCTGCAAACCCACGAAGTCTTTTTGGCGGGTGAGGTGGTATCTGTTTTGTTTATATTTAGACCATATGAAGTATTAGAATAGAATGGTATGTCACAAGGTTGTGCTCTATGCCCTAAAATTATCCTTATTTATAAAAACAACAACACCGATATATTCTCATAATAAAATATTATGTCTGTAGCAGTTCATAATTAAAAAAAATCTTATATAACATTAAGCTTATATAAATCAAAAACTAAATGAAATAAAGCGGTCATATCAAATTGAATCCATAATTGCTGGTAGCATTGTGGTCGCTGTGGTCATTCTATTTTATATATCAGTTTAACAATATGTTATGATTAAAACTATTATTGGTGTACGCGAATCAGTGAATCCGATACGATAAATTATTGAGGCCGTGATGGCGCAGCGGTACGCTGTCTGGCAGTAAGCGTCTTGATGGTGTGTTCAATTCACTTGGGGTAATTGACTGTTTTTATTTTCACGTTCTGTTCAATATTAGGTTCCCAGATTCCGTCTGCCTACTCTGCTATATGGGATATACAAAGTAAAGCTAAAAAATATTAATAGTCATTTTTTTTTGGAATCTTACAAAACAATGTATATCTCATCATACAAAAGAAAACCAAATAAAAGAAAGAAAAAACTAGAAAAAAATGCTAAAAAATATGTTTATACAATGTATACATTACATATTTCTTTTGCCAAAAATGATAATTTACTTTCTTATACTGATTCCATTCTCGTATACACAGAATTATTAGTGAAATACGATAGATTCAGTTTTGCTATATTAATATTAAAGTTTATTTAGCACACTAATACTTCATACGATATCTATAATATCATACTCGTATATTGACAAAAATATGGTTAAATAACGAAAATAACGAAAGTAACAAGGAAAATCCCTTCGTAACGATCACTATTTATAACGTAAAATGGTTAATGGCGACAGAAAGAGGTCATAAGAGGTCGTTAATAAGACGGAATGACCCTCAGAGGTCATTACGGCGGTATCGGTGTGAAGTTTAAATCAATTTATATTTCACACCAATTTGTGTTAGCCCCTCTTTATAGTAATTTATTGAGTATTATATTATTATACCACCTACCCATCGCGGCTTCGCCCGCTTAATCATATAGAAATATTATATATTTTTTTTGGTTCACGTTGTATCCTATACGATGTTGGGTAGGCAGAATGAATCTGAAATCTAGAGTTAAGAGTCTCAGGACAAGGCAAGTTTTTATTTTAGAGCAAAATATTTCAATTTTAAGATAATATTTCTAAAGATCTAGATATTTTAAAACCGAGATGGGCTTTCAACATTTTATGTGTAATAAAGACAAGTTTCTAAGGGAGACGTGCCGAAAAACGCTGTCATTTTCATGTAAACTACCTACCCTCATTGTTCCACTTGGCGAAAGGGCGATAGAACGTTTTATATTCGTACACTACTAGCGATCCACACGCGGCTTCGCCCGTTTAAAGCTATTCTTATATTTTAGAGGAATTATACGAAATGTTTACATAAATATATATAAGCTATGTTACGGGAAAGTTTTTTCTAAATTCGTTTAGTACTTTTTGCATGAATGTGGAACATACACCTATCCTTACAAATTATGCAATTGTGATGCTAAAAAAATATAATACAATATAAGACATTACCCTTTTGCGTGCAATCTGGTAAAAAAAGGGGGAGGCCCCTTTACTAAATGTTAACAACTTTGATTCCCAAAACTCTTATCTGACAAAGATAACAAAATAAACAGCCATCAAATTTATTTTAAATGTCATTTTGACATTTGCGAAATCATTATACACCGTAAATTCGCGTCCCCTTATTATGTAGGGCGTCTATTTATTATGGGCTTTCACTCTAAATTGATAAAATGCCTGCAAAATAAATGTTACTTTCAATTTTCATCTTCAAAACGAGTTGTAGCAGCTGTCACTAGTTATTTTCCATATTAACTAATAAAGAAAGAGGTTAATAGGTCGACTGTGTACGTATATTTTCTTATTAAATATTCAAATAAACTGACAAAAAATCGGACAATGATTGTATTTTTTTATAAAATAAATAATATTTATATTATTCACATAATTTTTTTTCATTGAAAAGAGTTACACACCAGAGGTCATCCGACCTTGATGGGAAATATTAATGGGAAAATGGAGAACGGAGCGTGTTAACACTAACAATAATAAAAATGTAACATAGATCACTGAATACCTTAATATATTGTATAACCAGCAAAGCTTAAATCAGTACTTCTCATATAAAATTGATAAGCAAAGGCATGAAACGGCGAGCAGAAAGTTACACATGTACGCTTTTACAGTATCCCCGTAAGAAATCAAAGTTTAATTTATACGTCTCATACATACTGTGTTTTTTAGCTTTACGATGTATCCTGCACATACCAGGGTAGATAGAGGGAACCTGGGACCTGAGAATCTATTTCCCATTAAGACACTTCCGGTCCCGATTTTTTGGCATTGCGTGTTGAATATCGGAACTCAACGTCGCGCTTTGCCTCTATATCAAAGCGAAGAAGTGAAAATATTATATATTTAATTTCCTCGAGTCCATTTTTTTCTTTAAACACAACAAATATATAAAAGTACAAAACAATTATTTTACACTTTTTGGGGTCCCACGTTGGGCGCCAATGACATAGCATTCATACCCTCGTCAAAGCTCCGTGCTCGGAATTAACACGGCCTTTCTCATTAGTTGGTTTAGTTGTTAATATGCTATATTACTTGACTTAGACTAAGCGGCTGTCATATAACGGCACAATAACTATTGAACTTGTTGGATTATTGAAAACTGTCAGTTTGTTTGTGCTGTCAATCTCGGAAATATATGATAGGGTAGGATGATTTTAAATTTTAACGGTGTAATATATTTGGAGCAGTGATTCTTTCCTAAAAAACACCAGCCTTTTACAGCTTCACGTTTTTTGTGTATTGGCGTAACTCAACGCCGCTCTATGCCTTACGCCGAAATATTTAAAATGTTCTTAATTTTTTTTTTGTATAAATCTATACAATATAATTGTCTAAAATATTTTTGGAAAACGTACAAGACTTACAACATTACGGGACTCGAACCCGCGCCTCTTGGACACTGTCCAAGAATAGTTCTCCAGAACCCACATAATAAAGCCTTCAATTCTTACATATTAACCAACCGACAATCCCCAAACGTATAGCACACATCACATCAGCGTAGTTTACACTAAATTAGGCCCAAGCTTAGATGAAATCCGACAATTTTTGGCATTTATACAAAACAATTCTCGGGGGTACTTAAAATTTCATAGAGCACGCCCATCAACTAACTGAATGTATGTAGAAAGGTTTAATTTTAACTATTTTGGTTACGGGATTAAGTGTATAATGCAAAAAGAGGTTTAAAGTATTCATTACATGTGAAGGTTGGAAATGTTTATTCACTGAAGTACGTTATTCTATTTAAGAATACTATAGTGAAGATTTTTTTTACCTTCACGCTGTATTCCGCACGGCAGGGTAGAGAAAAATTGCCTAGTGTAAAGACACTCCGTTCCTCACGCACTGCATAATTTTCGTGACATTTAGTGTTTCGGAACTCCAAGCTCTTTGCCATGTTACCAGAGCGGAATCAGAAAATCCGGAAAATGGAAATAATTAATTCCCTTGAGTGGAAATCGAACTTACAATCATAAAGCAGTATGATATAAAGTCTAGTTCAATGTAGATAATAAAAAAAAGATAATATTTATAGAAACAATTGTTTCATTTTTCATTTAGTATTAGCATTTCAACAATGTATTGTTATACAAAATACAAAGATGAATCGTTTATTCTCTTCCACCCATAATTCTTGATTAAATTGTTTGAAATATTATAAGGTGGCTTTATTGTTACTAATTCCAGCTACGCCCAGCTTTAGGATTAATCCCATTATTATAAATGGAGAAAATGCTATGGTAGACAAAGGGCGGCGCTGAGCTCCGCCACTTAAAATGCAATAAATGGAGAAAACTTGACAGAAAGTGAGGAACGGAGTGTCTTATATAAAACTAGAAGCTGCTAAAAAAATCTGACATACCACTGTGAGATAGGCGAGTGTGATCTGACCGACTCTCTCATTACATGAGATGGTTATGATTGTATGCCTAATTTGAAATATTTCATTCCAAATTGGAATCGATCCCACAGTCGTCGCGCATACCGTTTGACGGCCTATTTCTCTTAATCCCAAAAATTGAACCTTGAATCACAAACTCTAGGCCATCTGTAAATTTTAAGTACCCAAACTAGTTAGATTTCAGGGCAATAAACCGCATAGAGCATAGCATGTGGAGGACAGATGAATTGATGCCCACTACAGAATAGTATTAACATGCATACTACCCTAATTTATGACCATGTATTATGTTGATATTAGGAACTGTGCCTAATTGTTTAGGTCTAGCGGTTGATGACCTGCTCATATTGTTCTGAAAAACGCTTATTAGAATGGAAAATGGAAAGAACAGAGTGATTTGCCACTTATCTGATGTATAAATTAATAATAACACATAAATTCGTAAGAGCATCAAATTTAAAATGGTTAAAAATATTGAAATAAAAATCAGGAAGGCTACAAAATTTTATAAACAGTTTTAATTTTATTAGTATAGAATTATCGATAAATTGTTAAATATGTGGATGACATTACTTCAATGGTAACTACAATAATCAAAAACACTTTCCTCAATCCAATTAAATCAGAAATGAAAAACAAAAACGATTACCACCCCCCATATAACAGATCTCAGCATCCCTTGGGGAATGGAAATTAACCAACGATATAACATAACGTGGTAAATAATAAATATAATTCGACCGTACCAAGTTCATCATATCAAAACAAAAGCTGTTATAAACCCTGTGAATATTTTACGAGCCATTCCGGGTTCACGTGTGTAGCAATCTGATGGGTTCTCTCAGGGAGGTATTTTGGTGCCGTTTTAATAAACTATGCATGCGAGTTTGTATTGACGTAGCGGTGTGGCGCCATCTGGGTGGCGTTTAGTTACGCTATTCGGTGCTAGATGGCGTTATTATATGAAATGTTCTGTAAGGCGCAAGCCTTTCCACATTATAAAAATAAGAATTATAAAAAATATATTCGAAAATAAAAAATCTATGGATGTTAAAGGTCCATTTTCATGAATATACCTAAATTGAACATTGATATGATATGTAAGTCTATCTTACTTAGATCCTAATAACATTATTTAATTTGATGAGTGTGAGAATGAGATCACAATTTCCCAAGACGCTAGGCCATGTTATAAATTTAGACAAGTTTAGTATAGAACTGAATCTAGATCTAATAACTTAGTCATCAGCTTATGACTCAATTGAATTTACTAAGTTTCTATCTAATCTTTTTCTATTGGAAATTAAATAAAAATAAGAAAACTATAATTGTAAAGGTTTGTTCACAATGGACCGGCTTATCTCTAAAAAAATCTCTTCCAGCCAACCAATGGAAGTGGATGAGTGTCAAACATGGGAATAAGATCACAATGCAGTCATAAAAAAGTGAGAATTAAAATTAAAAATATAGTTACTTAAAAACTAGTAATCGAGATAGCCAACAAATGGAAAGAATTTAGTGATGCATCACACCGTTCTCTACTTTTCGAACACCTTAGAGAAATGGCGCGCTTAGCAATAAACTCTAATGCATGTTAATTTATTGTTATATATTATAACTGTATTGTTTATCATATTCGTGTAATAAAGCAATATATAATTATTATATACCAAATTAAATGAAACTAAATAAGAACTTAACTAAAGAATCTATAACAACACAAATATGTCAAAGCACAGAAAAAGAACCCACGATCACTTCACATTGCCTCTGGACAAATCAACCTTTAAGGTCAATCAACCAACAGAATTACTCAACGTAACAGCTAATTTGATTCTCCGTTGTGGCAATCAGGTGAATACTCACTGGGATAGGCTATGATGAGGTTAATAAAGTATTCATGGGTGTTTGTATTGACTTGGGTGATTGTGGCGCTATCTGTTCTTTATATGTTCAGTTTATGCTATTCGGCGATAGATGGCGTTAGATGTTATTCTATTATTACTTTATATTAATATTATATTGTAATTTGTACTATATTTCATACGTTTTGTTTGATGGTTTGCTATTTTAATAATATAATGAAAATGTTATATCTATAATATAAACTATAATTGCATTTATGCTTACATATTGTAAGTATATTAAATTTTGCGTGGTCTTTTGGGCGTAAAATCAATAATCTCATTTATATGCATTCCTGCTGGAATTTATTTTCCTGCTGAAGTATGGATTTTTTTCTCCTTTTTAAGTCTAGTGGTTTCATTTATGTGTTTTCCGTCAGTCAGTCATTAACAGAAGTTTTATATACTCGTATGTTAATAAGATATCTATAGACTATATGTAGGTAACATTGTACATTGTTATCTATGATTTACAACTAAATATTTTTTTGCTTCACATTGCTTCACATTGCGGATAATAGATGTAAATCACTATAACGACTCCCTGTCCTGCCATGTGCTGTCATACAGCACATGGCAGGACAGGGAGTCGTCTTTACGCTAGGTGTCCAGGTGGGGACCGTTCCGTTTCCTACTATCCGTTGCGGAGGGGCGGAACTTAGCACCTCGTTTTGCCTGGTTTAATATTTATAATAACATTTTTTTCTGGAAGAACAAACAAACCAGATTTCTTTTACAACATCATATCAAACACTTAACGTTAAACAAATTTCCTTTACAATTATAACTTAAACGTTATAGTGATTTACATCTATTATCCGTGAAGGTAACGAGTTCGATTTCAATCAGTTAAGTATATTAAAAGAACCGCTAAATGTAAAATTGTTACCACACCTAAGTTAGTATGAGTGTTCGAAACTATTCGATAGCAACTATCGAGTAGTAAGATCATTGTTTTAAAATATTCTATTTTTATTACATACACCATTGTGGTGCAGCTTGTATGAGTCTAATTATTCGCGTTGGCTGTAGGTTCGAATCTTTTTCGAAATATTTTAAAATAATAACAAAGAACGTACAGACGGAACTAATAAAGTTGGAATTTGCCATGAAGGTAGATTAGGGAGTGCAGGGAAAAGCTAAGGGTGAATTTCTCTAAATATCTACGCAAATGGGAAACAACGGAATTTTCCATTTTACGTCTTAAAATCAGCAAAAAGGGCAGGCGACGATTACTACATCAATTTGTAATTCCATATTAAAATACAAACTATAACACCTACAGTTATCATACAAACGTGCCTACANTGTATATATACTAAAACTAAAACATCTATAACAACACAAATATATTAAAGCACAAAAAAAGAACCCACGACCACTTCACAACGCCTCTGGACAAATCAACCTCTAAGGTCAATCAACCAACAGAATTACTCACGTAACAGCTAATTTGATTCTCCGTTGTGGCAATCAGGTGAATACTCACTGGGATAGGCTATGATGAGGTTAATAAAGTATTCATGGGTGTTTGTATTGACTTGGGTGATTGTGGCGCTATCTGTTCTTTATATGTTCAGTTTATGCTATTCGGCGATAGATGGCGGTAGATGTTATTCTATTATTACTTTATATTAATATTATATTGTAATTTGTACTATATTTCATACGTTTTGTTTGATGGTTTGCTATTTTAATAATATAATGAAAATGTTATGTCTATAATATAAACTATAATTGCATTTATATTTACATATTGTAAGTATATTAAATATTGCGTGGTCTTTAAGGCGTAAAATCAATAATCTCATTTATATGCGTTCCTGCTGGATTTTTTTTTCCTGCTGAAGTATGCAATTTTTTCTCCTTTTTAAATCTAGTGGTTTCATTTATGTGTTTTCCGTCAGTCAGTCATTAACAGAAATTTTATATACTCGTATGTTAATAAGATATCTATAGACTATATGTAGGTAACATTGTACATATTATCTATGATTTACAACTAAATATTTTTTTGCTTCACATTGTATGACAGCACATGGCAGGACAGGGAGTCGTCTTTACGCTAGGTTTCCAGGTGGGGACCTACTATCCGTTGCGGAGTGGCGGAACTTAGCACCGCGTTTTGCCTGGTTTAACATTTATAATCACATTTTTTTCTGGAAGAACAAACAAACCAGATTTCTTTTACAACTTGATATCAAACACTTAACGTTAAACAAATTTCCCTTACAATTATAACTTAAACGTTATAGTGATTTACAACTTTTACCCGTGAAGGTAACGAGTTCGATTTCAATCAGTTAAGTATATTAAAAGAACCGCTAAATGTAAAATTGTTACCACACCTAAGTTAGCATGAGTGTTCGAAACTATTCGATAGCAACTATCGAGTAGTAAGATCATTGTTTTAAAATATTCTATTTTTATTACATACACCATTGTGGGGCAGCTTGTATGAGTCTAATTATTCGCGTTGGCTGTAGGTTCGAATCTTTTTCGAAATATTTTAAAATAATAACAAAGAACGTACAGACGGAACTAATAAAGTTGGAATTTGCCATGAAGGTAGATTAGGGAGTGCAGGGAAAAGCTAAGGGTGAATTTCTCTAAATATCTACGCAAATGGGAAACAACGGAATTTTCCATTTTACGTCTTAAAATCAGCAAAAAGGGCAGGCGACGATTACTACATCAATTTGTAATTCCATATTAAAATACAAACTATAACACCTACAGTTATCATACAAACGTGCCTACAGTTTCAGTGCCATGGTACGGGCACACAGCATCCACGCCCCATCTCATCTCATTTCATCTCATCTCATGTAATCTCATTAGTGAATGTACCTACGAAGTAGAAGTGGAAACAATACGAAACGATTCGCAGATGATAAAAGGAGGTTTGAAAAACTTCAATATGAATTTCTCATTGCGAAAATAAAAAAAATGTAGCTTTATAGAACGTTATGGCTGTGTTGTTTATGTTGTTTTTAATTTATATGATAGAAGATTTTGGTAGATTTTTGCTGGATGGTATTTGAGTGGTAAAAGAAGAAATTTGTGATTTTATTTAGCATTAAGGATAGGCAAAGGGAACCCAGTGTTAAGACACTCCGTATCTCACTTTCCGCCCAATTTTTAAGACATAGTGTTGAGTTGCAGAACTCAACGGCGTTTTATCTTGTTACCAGAGCTCAGAGCAAGGAAATGAAAATAATTCATGACCACGTATGGGAGTCAAACTCACAACCTTATATTATAGTCGTCGTCGTATTTATAGTCAGACATTGCTGTCACGACGACCAAAAATTAAAAATTTTAATATTTTAAACAAATAATATTTTTTATAAATAACCAAAAAAAATTCTTAAATTCGTTTAAAAATTTATCGCATCAAATGTCAGTATACATCATTACGTTTAAAATTCTAACCCCTTTTTGGGTGTACAATTTTTGAAGTGTCAAAATGGCCCGAGGCGATTTGGGGTGATATTAAATTAAAAATTTTGCTTTAACACTGTTTTAGCGGATTTTAACTGGAACGGTTTTCCGTTGGTAGTGAGTTCGATATACGCGCGGGATACTGTGTATTTAAATTAATTCAGTCCGGATTGGTTATATACACGGAGTTAAGTTCCGCCTTCATACTTTCATACAATTACTCTGAAATGAATAAAAACTTGTAGACCTGGATATTTGATAATAATTTCAGCTTGATACTCGTACCTCCACGCGATCTTCATATAAATGGTTGTGACAGACGGCCATCAAAGTGATCTTATAAGGGTTCAGTTTTTTGTTTGGAGGTACAGAATCCTAAAAACTCCCCTCTTTTTATATAAGGGTTGAAAATTTTGGAAACAGATCAGAGAGGGTTGGCCGAGTTTCGAAGTTCATTTGGTTAATATTTTTGTAATTATATTTAATTACTGAAGGTGGCTGTTTTTTATACACGTATATTATTATTTTTTATTTTTTATTCTGTTTAGTTATCTTACTTTATAATATTATAAATATGAAAGTTTGTAAGGATGGATGTTTGTTCTACTTTAAAAAAAAACAAGAACTACTGAATGAATTTAGACACGCAATACCTCGAAAATTAGGAGGTGAGTGGGAAACTTAGTGTTTTAAAAGGTACCTGCCTACCTTGCTGTATACTGCGTCACGCTAAAGAAATATATCATAAAATTAAGAAAATCATATAATCTTCTATACATATAGAACCGTCTCTAAGTAAGTAAGACATACATATATGTATAATATTTGATATTGGGAAAGGAAAGCTTATGAACAAACATCCTCCACATATATTATCGACATCGTAGCGTTAAACAAAATTACTTTTTTGCCCTAAATTTAGTTCTCTACAATCTACGTATATCTATAATGATATTGAAAAACTGACGAATGTGTTTGGTTGAATGCGTTAATCTCAGAAACTGTTAATTAATTCACTGTTAGTTATTTTATTTTTTTTTATTTACTAACAGTTAAGTAACTAGAAGTTAATTTAAGGCTAATCCACTTATAGAGGACCATGTTACCTATTGTAACTAAGGTAAAAGTTATCTCAGGCATTCAGAATGTCTTCTGTATCATACACTTAGTTATTTCCATTTGAAAATGAAACTGGAAAATATTTAAAAACATCTTTTTAGCTTCACGATGTATCCCGTATATAGCATAGGGAACCAAGCGTTAAGGAAATGCGAGGAAATGTTAATATTTAATAACTGATTCCCCTGAGTTGGAACCGAACTCAGGACCGTTTACAGTCACGCTGTTTCTATGATATTATATAAGTAGGTAAATTATAATAAAATGTCCATTTGCAACCCCTTGCAACCGCCAAAATTTAACAAGAATTTAGTTTGTTTAGGATCACAGGAGAACGTAATTAGCGTGTTTGTTTGTTTGTTTGTCCCACCCTTTGAGGTGCAATCGTTTTGTATGCGGTCGGCACTTTGCCACGTACGAGTAAGTAGTGCCCGTATCGGGAGACGTGAATTTAATTATTTTTTAAGTTTTATATACATACTAGCGACCCGTTCGCGGTTACACCCGCGTGAATTATGTTATTATTAATTTCTGTCTCCATGACTACGTCCTAGTGACGTCTATGCAAAATTTGAGACTCCTAGCATTTGTAGTAACGAAGTTTCATACAAACTTTCGACCCCAAAAACAACCCCTTAGAAGTCGAATATTGCAAATTCCCGTCTTAGCGAGCACCTACGTCCTATAAATAACTCCTATGCAAAATTTGAGATTCCTAGCACATGTAGTTTCTGAGATTTCGTGATGAGTGAGTGACCTTTCGATTTTATATATATAGATTAAAAGACGGGCGGGCGACTCGCCTGCGGCTTCGCCTGCTTAAGCTTATTGTAATATTTAGGTATAGACAAATTAAAATAAAAAAAAATTTGTGTTATTCTGATAAGCTAAATTACTGTAAAGTTTCCTCTAAATCCGTCCAGTAGTTTTTGTATGAAAGTGGAACATGCTTCCATTCTAATAAACTTTGACATTTATAATATTATTAGGTTCTGGCCCGTCGTAGAATGGAATTAACCAAGATCCATATCCTACGTGCCCGATTAACGTAATTTAATATAGCTTTCTTCGACAAGCGGAAACAAAAATAATTTTAATTTTAAGAGCGAGGAAATGATTATAACTCTCCTTGGAGTGGAAGGAAGTCTTAACACTAGGTTCCCTCTGCCTACCTTGCAACATTCGGGAAACACCATGAAGCTATAAAATAACAAAAAAAAAAGATTATAATTCAATTAACAACATGGGTATTACTAATTTATTTTTCTACAATATCAAGCACATGTTAGAGCATAGCGTCAGTTTTTTAAATAGAAAAATAAAAAATCTCCTAAACACTATTAAGAATCATGACGCAACACAAAACTCTACATCACCGGAAGTGAACCCTGTACTAGATAACATATTGAAACTAGCTACCATTTGACCATATGTTCTGTGGGTATAACGTTAGACACATACCGAGAGATAGTCAATTCGATTATAAGGAACTTCTCCGCTTTAGTTGTCAAAACGCGGCGTTGGGTTCCGCCACTTCCGCCTTTAGACACAATGTCTGGAAAAAATTGGCCATTGGTACCAGAGCAAAGAACTGAAAATATTAAATATTTCATTCCCCCGCGTGGGAATCGAACCCACAACCGTCACGCCCCTGCACCACGATGGCCTCTCATTTTATTATTATAAAAGAAATAGAAAAATAATATTCCCAGTAAAAAACCCAGTGCTTGTTCCAGTGCTATTCATTGCGGCGTATTGTTGAGCTTTCTTAGAGTTGTAATTAAAATTTTACAGAATAGCGAGAAAAAAAAAGATATTTTACTGTTTTATAATATACTAGTCGTCGCCAGCAATTTTGTTTACGTGGACTTAAAGACGTAAAATGGGAAATACCATATTTTTCCTCAATACTCCCTCTAACATACTTAAATGTTAAAATTAAACTTCCTAATTCCAGTAGTTCATTTGTGCGTTGTCTGTCAGTCACATATAGAGGTATGTGGTTAGAACACGCAAATCTCGGGAACTAGTAGTATAAATTTAAAAAAATATTTTTGGATCATCATTTTTATATTATTATATTACTGTGTACTAGCGAGACTGTGTACTAGTAGATTGAGCTCAGTGGCGTACCATTTGAAATACCTATGTCCAACAGTGGACGAGGACAAGCTGATGATGATGATGATGATGTACTAGCGACCTGACAACGCAACTTCGCCCGCTTAACTGATATATAAGCTATATTTTTGTAAAGCTTAATCTAACTTCGTTCAGTAGTTATCACATGAAAGCGAAACATACATACATAAAATTATTAGTGTTGTCAGTCCATTCTACAGAAAGGCTTTATTATATAGGCTATTTGCGAAAAA
Source organism: Heliconius cydno galanthus (assembly GCA_036379175.1). Lineage (NCBI taxonomy): Eukaryota > Metazoa > Arthropoda > Insecta > Lepidoptera > Nymphalidae > Heliconius > Heliconius cydno. The sequence continues at coordinate 18,675 of JAKRZM010000587.1, forward strand.
TACCTCATACATACAGACATACCTATCAAATACACATTAATACCTGTATCTATACTACCTAATACCTATATAACAAAGGTATCAAACAGGGGGGTGTCGGTCAAGGCGCCAATTTATACAGTTTATTGAGCGACAAAGTCGTTTCCTACCCCTCATTTATGACGTGTTCGTTACGGATGTTAGGATTAACTGGATGTGGCATGCACTTTATGTATCTATATATTTATATAACAAGAATTTATATGCGGCTTCGTTCGCAATCAATTGAAAATAAGAGAAAAATGAGAAAAGAAGAGTTGTGTATAACAAATGAAATAGTAGTTCCTGATATTGGGCTGTCCGTGGAGAACGGAGTATTTTAATACTAGATTCCCTCTGCCTTCTCTGCTGTATACAGGATACAGCGTGATGCTAACAAGAAAAAGAAATAAAGAAGGAAGAAACTAATTCTTGGTCAACCGCACCCCTAGTTGCTACTAGGGCGTTGGTCCTGAGATTGGTCTGTCCGTGGAGAACGGAGTATTTTAATACTAGATTCCCTCTGCTTTCCCTGCTATATACATGATACAGCGTGAAGCTAACAAAAAAAAAGAAATAAAGAAGGAAGAAACTAATTCTTGGTCAACCGCACCCCTAGTTCATACTAGGGCGTTGTTAAGTCCTTATCAATTCGGTAATCAATCGTGTTAACTAAATAAACGTATTAAGTGATATTAAACAAACTGTTAGACGTAACTGTTCATAGTGGATTCAATGGCAACCTAGTGTTAAGACACTCTATTTCCATTAAGACTTACGATCCTCATATTTAATTTCCTCGAGTGGGAATCGAACCACAACCTCTCGTTCGCCCCAACTGGCCTCTAAAAAAATATATATTTTGCCGTATTTTTATTAGTGACTTTACTGACCTTATTTAAATCATTCTGCGTACAAAGGTCTAAAGATAAACAATATTCATTGACGTTGACTAATGGAAGCTCTAATGAGCCAATAATTTTCGTTTATTTGCTTTTCTCGATAAATGGACTCTCCAATACAAAAATAATTATATTAAGCAATTATATTCGAACAAGTAGTTCCTGAGTTAAGTGCGATCAACCAAACAAGCTCTTCAGCTTTACACTTTTCAATTAGTTTAGATATAGATAGATATCTACAATCAACTCAAAAATGCCACCCATCCAAATAACTAACCGAGGTAAGTGTCGCTTAACCAACACTATTATATAAATTTGCAATTTCATGGTGAGGAAGGAAAATTATCGTCTTTCGATTAGATCTCAGGATGTCATTAAATATTTCGTTCAGGCGAAACCCTTATTATAAGTAATTAAGATTGAGGGTAGCTTGGTTTAGTTTATTAAGGTTAGTTGTAGTTAGGCTTAGGTAGCCAGTTCGATTATCGCTTGGGGTAGATTTACTCAAAAGTAGGTAACACTAATAGAAAATCGATATTATTAGAAATGAAAGATAATAATAAAACCTATTTTATTTTAAAAAGATCGTTTGTCTACAAAGAACTAGTCCATGGCCAGGCAATGGCAGTTTCCAAGAGGCACGGGTTTGATTCCCGTTATTTTATACGTTTTCTAAAATATGTTTCTATCAGTAATGTCAAATATTCTCTTCTTATACGAGAAAGCATAGAAATAACTAAAAATAAACTATAAATAATACTTACTTCATCCCCAATATATGTATATTTCTTTAATAGAGATGACGTCAGAATCCCAGCAGTGGTAGATCTGGAAATAAGAAAAAGCAAAGGATAAATATACATTTCTTTTTTTTAGCTTCACGCTGTACGCGGAATATAGCAAGTTAAGACACTTCGTTTGTCACTCTCCATCAGAATTCGAGACATTACTTGTTGAGTGGAGGAACTGAACATCACGCTTTGCATCCCTATTGAATATAAATGTAATCATTACCACAAACAGGAATCGAACCCACAACCGTAGCGTTTACAGTCGCTGATTCCCACACACCCACTAGTAGGTAAATTTAATATTTTTCTACCAAAAAACAGCGATCTATTTCAGATAGCGTTGGGACGAGGCATTATCATAAACGACAAACGCAAAGCTTACTTTAAAGTACAATACAAAATACCTACAATGGGGGAAAAAAAGTTTTTTTTTTCCAATCTGACGTCTGTATAATTACAGGGCACCTAAATAAAGAACAAACGATGTACAAAGAGCGATCTTATCTCACGATTTGCATGAATAGAAATAGAAATGACAATTTCTTATGAAGGTTAGAATGGGTTCATATTTGGTATAATTTTTCTTTTTTTTTTAGTTCATACTGTATCTTGCACGTAACTGGAGGCAGAAGGAAGTTAGTGGTAAGACTCTCTGTTACCCAATCACTGCCCTTGCTGCTTGCATGCGATGTCGCTTGCAAGCGGCGTGGCATTTGAAATACTTAAACTAAAGAATAAGACGTAACTGAAATGTCCAATAACTCAATTTAATTTAACTTTTAAATATAAAAAAAGTCAATAAACAAAATTAAATATATTAATTAAACATATTTTAATAAAAATATACAAAAATATTGGTTTTTACTTACACAAAAAAGATACGCAAAATCTTGTGTATCAAAACCATGAAAAATTAAAAAAAAACAACAAAATAACACAAAACACACAAACTTTCTATGCAAATATACACAAAAAGCACACAACACTATATAAATATAGCAAGTAGCTATTTGGGCATTATTTCAACTGCAAATCCCATATAAAACTATATAATATAGGAGTAAGAGCATCGCGCACGACGGACGTCCGCGTATTGCAATTTAGGGCAGGATGCTACCAATCGTTTGTTCCCGCTGCCGTGTGACGCACGCCCCCCTCGCGTTAATACTAGTTCACTATGGGAAGACCACTTGAGCCTGTTGCTGGGGTATGGATTGAATAACTGGAATTTATTCATTTATATTGTAAGTAGTGATGGGACACTACGTCCGGATTATTATTATTAATGAAATGTAAGAGTTATAGCTCTTTTGTGGAAGTTTGTTTAGTGGGAAAAACAGTTTAGCTTGTTTCAAAGATTTGAATTGAATTTAATTGGAGTTTATTATAAATGAATGTCGGTGCTGATGGGACTCTACGTCCGGAATATTATTGTTGAGAAAATGTTATAAATTAATGTTTATTTTTGAATATTTTTCATAGTTGAGGTTAGTTTTGTATAGAAAGACCACTTGATCTGTCTCCCGTGGTTTTAGGTTGTTGTGTGTGGTATATAACTGGAGTTAATACATTTATATTGAAGGTAGTGATGGGACACTACGTTTAGATTATTATTATTATTAAATTTAGATATTTTGTTGTCCATGGGATAGAACTGTATGGAAAGACCACTTGAGCCTGTTGCTGGAGTACGAATAAATATAATTGAATTTTATTAATTTATATTTTAGTTAGTGATGGGACATTACGTCCCGTAGAGTTTAAGTTGGTTTGTTATCAGAAGACTATTTCAACTTATTGCTTTTGTTGCATTCAAATATATAGTTATTAATTTTGTTGATAGTGACCAGTCACTACGATTGTAATATTATTATTAAGGAAATAAAAAAATATATTTAAACTGTAATCATTGAAATTTCTATATAAATTTCCGAACTATATAAGCAAGTAGACGAGTCATTTAAAATAGGGTGTCACAGAAGAGCAAGGGAGATGTGAAATTAAAAAGCATACACAAGGGTGAAGTTATTTGTATGATTGAAATGTATGAATGTGTATGGGACTGTATGGCGAGGGTAGCAAAGTTCGATTCCCATTTGGGTAAAATTACAATTGGATTTAATTAACCCATAGAATGTTAGTTTTATATAATCAGTGTGGGAAAGTAATGTAGAATGTCATAGTAATAAAAATTTACGTTTATTTCAGATATGTATTTATATTGTATACCACTATAGAATGTACATATTAGACGAGTAAACTTTTTTTTTCTCTCTCTCTCTCCTTCTTCTACACTATTGCTCCTATTTTGGCCGGCATTCAACACGAAATGCCACGAGAATTCGGCGGAAAGTTGCAAACGGAAGTGTCTTAATGAGAATAGTGTTTTAACACTACATTCCCAGGTTCCCTCTGCCTGCCCTGCTAAATTTACGAATATAATCCGACACTGTTTCACTATAATTCTAAAATCAACAAATCAGATCTCCAGTAAAATTAACTCTAGTAAAGTCAATTGTTTTTTAAGTAAGGGAAAAAACAAATAAACTAAAAATATATGGAAACTTTTAAACCATGTTCATAGTAATTTTATAACCACGACCCTTGAGCAACTATTTTATTCAAAATATATTGAACAATACAGTAAAAAAATTACAAAGTAAAAAATCTGGAACACACGTGGTGTCTGATATGAATACGATCCTTATCGATGGAGATCGGCCGTTCAATTTCCGTTTTGGATATTTTATTTATTTATTTAATTTCATTTATATGACCTGCATAAAACTGTGTTTTATAAGTAGATATTTAAATTTTCTTTTCGTTTGTGTCCCTTTGAATTATTGATGTAATGCAATGCCAGTACTGTCAGTCCGAAAGGAACCACTGATTTCGGATGAAGTTCTAAGAAAATTAGCACGTTAAATAAGTATTAAAAATTCATATTTCAAAAAATTATATTAATAAAATATTTTGAACAGCTTCTCGCCTTTTCCGGAGGGAACCTAGTGTTAAAATACTCTGAAACAGAATGCCTTAATTACAGAATGTATACGAAGATGCGTAGAGCTAGATATTTATGAAGATAGAAGCTAAATAATCATAATTAAAACCGGCCAAGTGCGAGTCGTAAGGGTTGCGTACATTATCTATGAAAAGAGCAAAAAAATCACGTTTCCTTGTATGGGATATCGCCCTATAGCGGCAACAGAAATACATAGACTCTGACAATTTCAACTGTCTAAGTTTCTCGGTTCATAAGATACAGTCTGGTGTTAGACGGACGGCTGTTCCGTTGTACACTTTGGGTACGGAAAATAAACTAAACTAAAAATTAACGAATTTCGTATCTGTTACTTTCCATCCCTAGCGTACAACCACTGAGCCAGTACGGTCACGTTGACAATACACAGTTTATCGGCGTCTAAATCAATTTTGAAATTTGAAATTTAAATCTTTACCATTCAACAACCGTATTACGCTAGCATAATGTCATATAGAGAGACAGGGTTGCCATTTTTTTAATATTTTGAAAGAAAGATAAATAAAACCAAGAAGTTTTTAAGGTATAATCATTCTCTGATGTTCACTTTTCAGACAAATAGTTTTTTTAATATTATTTAGTGGAACTGAACGCCGCTACCTATCTAAATAATCCAATTAAACTGTATCTACGAGTGATTTAAACATAAACAGTCTATTTATTGGAATTCTATTTCACAATCATTATCGAATAATTGTAACAGCTTATTATTTACTTATTTCTATAAAATGTAATCTACTTTTCGTTCAAAATTTATATATTTTTTATATATTAGTTAACAAGAAAACAATTTCCAAAGTTACTTAGTATCCCCAGATTTGGACCTAGACCCACAAATAGCATTCCAAACTTTCTCTAAACTAGGACACATCCAAGTTAACTACGAATTGGTAACCCTAGTTATAGACCGAGAGGCGAACGTTGGAAATGTATCGTATATATGAATAATTTGTTTTGTATTGAAAGTCTTGGCCGTAGTGGTACAGTTGACACATATGTAAAATTTCGCGATGGTTGTCTATTTAGTCTTTTTTAAAAGTATTTATATTTAAAATAGTACCTAATATGAAAATAATTAAATTGAAATGATATATTTTAAAGAAGAATGAATGAAATATTTTCAGTTGCTCGGTCTGGTAAGAAGAAGTGCGGTGTTGATTTCTCCGGCTTTTGGGTAACGCAGTGTCTTAACACTAAGTTCCTTCCGCCTACCCATCTACACGCTCGACACAGCGTGAATGTAAAAAAAAAGAAAAAAAAACTCACCCAACTGACTTCTATCAGTTCCTTATCACGTGTAAAGTTCAATATGAATGAGGTTCGTCATTTCTAATTCAATTTAGACGATTTTGGGCTTAATTTCAAAGGTATTAGGATACATTTTCAAATATTTATGATAAATCTGTGCCACAAATGAATGCTGCGATTGTAGCTGCCCCTTATCTGTATACGATTCGATAAATCGCCATACATTATGTATATAACAGACGTTTTATTCAACTTTGGGAGTTGTGATTTACAAGATTTGAGTATCTCTTTATGTGACCTACATATGATTAAAAAGGCAATTCTTCTTTGAGAAATATGTAACACTAGCTTTAACCTGCGACTGTGCTTGATATGTTACAAGACACATTCTAAGTGCGTACAGCCTTCGATAAATGGACTATCCAACACAAATAGCTTTTTTCAATTTTAAACATCGATTTAAAATATTAGTATGTGTAAATTAAATTTAAAAATGTACGTATATAGAATATTATATGCTTAAAAGGAGGCTCCAATCACTAGTGATTTTGTAAGAAATTTGCTTAATAAAGTATTTATTATTATTATTATTATTATTATTTTGAGTGTTATCCTAGAGATCCTATCTAATTTAGTTTACAATTCAAAGATAATAAATAATAAATATAGAAAATCATGAACAATTTTGCTCAATTGTCTTAAATTAAAATCTTTACAACGAAGAAAAAGACCGACTATAAAATACTTTCTTGGAAATTAAAATTTTTCAACACCTCTGTGTAGAGAAAAGTACTCTTGTAACAAAAGGCGCCTCTCACCCCACTTCTTATATTTCGGCCGTTTTAAAAATAAATTTTACCTACATACGTATTTATAAATCGCTCTCAAGTTTGAGATTGATCTTGAGATACCTTTTTCATTCATATATATGTAATTTATTAATGAAAACGGTATCTCAAGATCGATCTCAGACTTTAGTGGCTAATGTACCTATTCATTTAAAACAAGACATTTTAAGTGAATTATAAAGAACCTAGTGTTATACCATAAACGAAAGTGAAGTATCCTTCACTTCCTTTCCGATAGAGAGAGAGAGAGAGAGAAAGATCACTATTCGACGTTTAAGCATCCAACCAATCAGCACAGTCTAATTCGAAATCGTCCACCCATCCAAAGTCATAACAGTTTCATTGCTTGATCTTGCTGCTTCACCGATCATAGGTGGTAATTGGATTCGTATAATTGCCATTCTGTTTGTGCTTGTTCTAGACACAGGTTATCTTTGCTGAACGAGAAAGACCTAAGTCCTGTAGGAGATGTATTTTTGTAGGAGAAATGGAAAAAAACTATATTATATCTCTCACTACTTGAATAGACTTTAATTTCCCACTTTTTTTGACTAGAAGCTCTTGTCTTACAACAATTGCACGTAAAAATATAAAATCTTATAGAAAAACCATCCAAAATAAAACACACAAACAAACATACATAACCATACCACCTAAACAAATACTAAACACAGAATTGACAAAGGCCAATTCTTATAATGCCACAATCAATGTACACAGATAAAATATAACCGCCATGTTTACAAGATGGCGTCGCAATTTGAATTTCGAATGTTATCGCGCCGGGGTCAGCGCTTCCTATCGCATTTATCGGCGTCACTTCCGCTTGGATGTTTGAAATATTGAATTTTTTTCTTTAAATGTCGTTCGTTTGAATTTTTTTTTAATTTCTGACCATTTCATGGGTATCAATGGGCTTATCGGTTTACGAAATAATAAAAAAATATATTTGTGTAGTATTTTTCGTGCTGTCAGACAGAATGTAATATTTTAAAATTTAGTGTCAGTAGTGTCCAAAATCGTTCATAGTTTGGTTAAATTCACTTACTTATTTACTATTTTAGATTAAAAATGTTTAGTACAGAATAAATTTCACCGTTAAAATTAATGCCGTAGTGGCGCAGCGGCACAATGGGTTCAATTACCACTCAGGAAATATTCTGAAATATTTTCTCGCTCTCTCAATCTGGTAACAAGCAAACCAAAAGTAGGTTCCCTCAAGCTACCCTGCTTTATGTAGGAGACTATATATTTTAATAAATTTTACAACGGAGAATGTGCTCTCCACAGTCTTTATTTTCTCCGCAAAATATGTTCAAAAGACTCAATACTCGTATATTTAACATTAGAATTCTTAACAATTGTAAAACTAAGAACAAAATATAAAATTTAAATAAGCGAGTGAACTTTTGACAATAGAATTTAATTATAATATTATTTACTGTTATAATATATAAATGTTTCCTGTTTCCCTTCCAAATAAAAAAAAGGTAATTTTGCTTTATACGAAATATTTAAAAAGGTCCGCACATCATGTGATAGTAAATGCGACAGTTAAGCATTCGATTCCCATTTGGGGGAATGAATTATTTTCATTGGCTCACTTTGGCAAAATGTTAAAACACGGTGTTGCTTTCCGCAATTCAACACGCAATATCTCTCTTATTTGATGTGATAAGAAAAAAGTTTAAAATTCTAAACACACATTAATAACTATGAAAGAGAGCTATATCTATGTAAATCTCCTTATATTTCTTTAGCTTTTGAATTCCAAATCTATTCCCTTACACATCAAAATTCATCCTATTCGGTTTCAAATTCATATTTATGAACTTAAAATTCATTTTTTTATCAACAGGCAAAAGTATCGCGATGCTTATCTAACCCTCCAGCTACTATGTTTCAGAATTCAGGTAACTAAAGTTGAGGACCATTGATCTAGTTTAAGCAACTATACGCGGAAGTGGCAAAAAATCATCATTTTTCCAATTGGTTCCCATATGGAAGTTTGTTAGCCTTACCATTAAAAGTATATAGCTTTTCCCTGTGACTTCACACGAAATTTAAATGGAAATAATAGCTAAGTTGTGTTTGACACGTGACCCATACTAAATGCTCGAAGACACTCATGGGATGTTAAAGCTAAAAGCTATAGCCTTCTCCAATAGAAAATCTGACAAAAAAATATTTTTTCATTTGGAGCGAGTATTCCCTGAGATTAGCGTATAAACAAACAATCTCCTCAGCTTTATAATATAAAAATAAGTATGGAAGTATTTTGAGAGAGTATTTTATTTAGCTTCATAGTAATATTTAGTGTTGCCCAAATTCAGTCTTGGTCTTGCAGTCTTGGTCTTGTTCTTGCGTTTTTGCAAGACCAAGACCAAGAACAAGACCGCGTATTTTTAGCAAGACCAAGACCAAGACTGACCGTGCAAGATTTGAGCAAGAACAAGACATANATATTTTTTAATTTGGAGCGAGTATTCCCTGAGATTAGCGTATAAACAAACAGCTCTCTCCAGCTTTATAATATAAAAATAAGTATGGAAGTATTTTAAGAGAGTATTTTATTTAGCTTCATAGTAGTATTCCTTAGAACCTAGTGTTGAGACACTTTGTTTCCATTAAGATCTTTCCTTTTCGCCGAATTCAGTAGGAATTTATCTTCTTATTCTTTTATTCATATTATAGACGTCATATTCAACGGTACTATGCAAAAAATGTATAAGCTAGATTCAATTCAAAAGACATACCCATCCACAAACATTTTATATAATTACACCAATTACACGCAAATACATAAAAGAAAAAGAAAAAAGATAATTGAATGATTAATCAACGTACAGCTCTCACTGCACAGGGAATGGCGAGAAAACAAAAGGTCTTAAGGACCTCTAAGAAAAGATTTTTAATAATTCACCCCCCCAAGAAACGTAAAATGAGGGTTGGAATTATATGATTTCGTACCAAAATTCTATAAAAAAATAATGTTCTATTTTTTTCTTGATCCTTCCAAATTTTGGACAAAAATTTTCAAAAATGAGGTGTTGAAAAATTTTAGGTTGTATATCCTTAATAATAATAATGAATTATTTTTATTTCCCTGCTCAGTAAAGAAAGATAAAATGCAGCGTTGACTCCCGCAACTCAACAAGTAATGTCTGGAATTCGGTGGAAAAGCAGAGAATGTAGTATCTTAACACTGCTAAATGGGGGATACAACATGAATCTGGAAATAAAATCAAGTGCTCTAATACTGATATGAGAAGTATACGCATCATAGTCGAAACCTAGCATATAATATTAACTATACTAAATTATAGGGCTGTGAAATTAATATATATTAAGTATCAAAACGTATATAAACACTTACTGTACAGCTGTATAAGTGGCAACCCTGTAATGTAGTCGGAGAGCGGCCATTAGTTGTGAATTGGGGTCAATTGTTGTTTGTCCATTCTGCTCGTTACGGCGGCCATATTTGAAATAATTTGGAAATGGAACGCGTTTTGGCGGGAATGGCCGTTGGCTGATTAGGTGTTTTTTTTAATTTATTTGGTAGGAACAGAAAATATAGAGTATTTTCATTTAGAGTCTTTTCATTCATCTTTTTCAGGCCAATTTTTAAAAAATATATTGAAAGAACCTTGTTACAAAGAACAACCAAAAATATTTTAAATTTCACTTGATACGGCAGCCCTATGACGAATTGTCTGGTATGTATAGTGTTACGCTTGTTAATTAATATTTAATTTCTATTTCTCTATACATTTAATAAATTGAAAGGACAAATATTCATTATTCGTTTTGACAGTTTTCATTTGTTTAGCGGCCATTTTGAAATAATATGAATATGGACGCGCTTTGGCGGGAATGGTTGTTGAGACGATATGCTTTGTTATTTCAACATAATATGGAAACATCCCTTCTCTGGCGTCGAAATGTGAGTGTCTTAACCCCAGGCTCTCTCTGTCTTAAAAAAAGACAAATGTATATCTTTTCAGAAAACCCTACCTAAATCGGTGTAGCCAGTATCAAATCTTAAAGTTAACGGTTACAGTAAATCGCTGCAGGACCTTTTCGCTTATAATTACATTTTGCCTTGTTTTTATTTATATACGGCATTGGAGGAAGATTGGTTTTTGCTATTAAGTGAGAAAATGTTGGCAATTTGGGTTATTTATTTAGGTATTTACCTACTTTTTGTTAGTGATTGCTTGGATTGAACTATACTCGTTTTTTTCATTCTCTTACTCCCGTATCTCGTGTTTTGCAATTTCTTTCCAATTTCTAATGGCGGAAACTAACGCCGTTTTTTTACATCAAAGTGGTTATATATCTATTATTCGTTTCAAATTTTCAACCCATTATAAAGAAGTTAATTCTTTATGACTGCGAATATCAGTAATAGTGATTTAGTTTACTATATATTTCCTCAAACCCAATTATTTTTGGAGTACAAAAAAAAGAATAACCCTAAATTTTCAAATAGAAATACATATATTATAAGTATATAAGTTGCCGTACGTATGTTATCAGTTAACGGAAGCGGTTTGAACCGGATTTGATAAAAAAAATCGTTATGTACAGCGTTATAAAAATCTATTGTAGGCGCAAGATTTTATTATAATCTTATTTTTTAGTCTCACGATGTATCCCGCAAATAGCAGGGTTAGGAAGATTAAACATAATCTTAAGGTATTCCATTCCCCACTTTTCCCTGATGTTTGAGACATTGGGTGTGCATTGCAATAGTGAACTCAACGTCGCGTTTTGTCTTGTTACTTAGCTTTCATTTAAAAAAAATAAAAATGTTTTCATTTATTCTCTAGTGGGAGTTAGACACTGTGCCGCTGCGCTACGACAGCCCCTTACTGCCTAAAGAATTTTCCTTGTATACCACTATATATAGAAATATAATCTAATTTACTCTATTTTATTAACATTTTCCTTGATATGCCTTTATAAAATTATGTTTTATATACTTATTAATAGCTACTAGAGGCCAGTCAACAACAAGCATGCGACTGTAAACGCTACAGGTTGTCGGTTCGATTCCCATTCGAGGAAATGAAATATTTAATTTCCAAAGCTCAGCTTTTAGTTCCGCCAGTCAAATCACTATGTCACAGAATATGGCGGCGAGTGGGGAACGGAAGTGACTTAATAGGAACGGAGTGTCTTTACACTATGTTCCCAGATTCTCTCTGTCTATCCCGCCATATGCGGGATACGGCATGTATGTTTTTTTTCTAGATTCTGTGTCTGTCTGCGCTTTCGTCCGCATGGTCAAATTAAAATATATAAGAATTATTATTATTAAGCTATAGTTTTTATCGATAATACCAAAAATTAATAGTTCCTGAGATTAGCGCGTTCAACTCGAACAAACTCTTTAGCTTTATAATATTAGTATTGAAGTATAGGTAGGTTTACTTTGCGTTAAAAGCAATACACGTAATAACAATAGTGAAAGAAGATATTTAAAAAACACAAGAAAAAAAGAATTGTTACACATTTCTCAGAAACTTGGCTATTTATTGTAATGTGATCTTATTCTCATTGACTCATCTATTTCGTTTAACAAAATTCTTTACTACTGAAGCAACGATTTAACCATTAGTTTCTTAGTAATCAAATTTATTAATGTTATTCTAAACATTGTCTGTTTGAGTAGTTCGTAGGTTCATACACAGAAATGATTCGATGATAAAAAAAAACGATTTTTCCCGGATAGAAGGGCAGGAGGAGTATAGTGGTAAGACCCTCCGTTCCCCAAGCACCGCTCAATTTACGAAACATTACCACGTTTCTTTTAACTAAGCCTAGAAAAAATAATTCTACCAAGTGGGAATCGAATCCACAACCGCCGCGTCGTTGTGCAACGATGTTATTATTAAAACAAAAAACCCGACTGCATGCATGCATACATGCTTAAAATAGTAAGCTAAAAGGGGGAAAATAAGTTAAACTAAATACTGTTACCTTTTTAGTAGCTGTTTTATTGAGTCGAGTTATAACTATATATATGAAGCTTATGCTATATGAAGCTTATCGAATATGAAGCTTAGGTAACAATACAATAATATGTTATCATCGAACTGGTCTGATGATGGAGCCAGGATCTGAACTCTTCAGAGCTTACTACTAAAGCAGTCGAGCCTAAGCTCATATAATTTATAGCTCCGAGCACATTCGTACGCACTTGTAGCACTTGGAGTAAAATTTTTTTTTTTTAGTTATCCATATGTACTACGCTTATAGCACTTAAGAAACCGCTTAGCAACCGAGTAATAAATAATAATAAATAATTTAAAAAAAAACTAACCAAATAGAAAAAAAAACAGCTAAACTTCACGAAACACCGTTACCGGCATTGTGAGTGAAATTTCAAATGAATTACGTACCTTTTGTCCTGATTTCATTGTTATACTACAGCTGCTTGGATCAACTTAAGGGGCGTGACTTACAATTTTGAAAATTCAACCCTAAAGATTCAAAACTAGGGGTTATTTTCAAATAGGGGTTGTAAATAAAAAAAAATGATGGAATCAAAGTATAGAGTGGGTACACATGTTTTGGAGATTTCGCGTAACAAAAGGGCAAGCATAGTCAGTCAATTTGCAATAGGTTTTTATGGAACATGAATTGTAATAATAATATATATTATTTATTATTGTTAACCGATTTCAAAGCAAGTAAATGGTGATTTTGATTATTATCGACATATTTCGTATACGCTTTATTTAATGTAGTCTGATTATAAACGCGGCGTGTATGAGTTCTAACGAAAGGTGTCGTGTCGAATGGCGGAACCTAACGCCGTGGTTTATTTACCCAGACATTTACAGAAATATTGAATATAATAATGTCCCTGATCGGGAATTGATCACGTTACCTTCGTATTTAAAAATTATTATTTTAAATACATTGATTTTCTACAAAGTTACATATTACAAAGTACAAAGTTATTTTTAACTTCTATACCCGCAACAAGTATAGGCATGCAATGAACTGGATTTAATTTTTATGAAGTAGAAAATTGTTCGAGCTTAGACGTAAGGGGTGGGAATATGATTCTATATATGTATGTAAGTACATAGTGTTTGCACCCTTGTAGCGCAGTTATCAAATATCTGAGTCCACGTGATGATTGCGGATTCCAAATTCAATATTCCGGAGGATAAAAGCTAAGGTTGTCGTGGCTCAGTGGCACAAGCGTGATTGTAAATACGACTATTGTAGGTTTAATTACCATTCGGGGGATTTATTATATTTATATAGACATTTTCTCATATTATATCATAGCTAAAATACATATTATTTGAAATTTATAAAGCAATATATTATATTCATAAAATATATTAATAGATGAATATATAGATAGCATATCTTTCTATCTTTTATCTTATCGTTATCTAGATTCTACTATACTTCTACGTACTACATGTCGCCGAAGTTTGGAAATGCCATGACAGCCTTACTTATTAATTACCTATATAATATTATATTTTTACTTTCACGCTGCATCCCGCACCTAGCAGGGTGAACAAAAGGACCCTGATATTAAGTTAACATTCCGTTTCCCACTTTACGACGAATTCTGGATACATTGCGTTTGACTGGTGGAACTTAACGCCGCGCTATGCCTCGTTACCAGAGCGAGGAAATGAAAAGATTAAGTATTTCCTGGCGTGAGAATCGAACTCACGACTGTCCTCAATAATTATAATCTACATACATACAACATAGAACCGGAACAAGGGATAAAATCTTTAGAAAATTCACGACGAATCGCTCAAGAAATCCGTTAAAACCTTTTGTACGTTGGAATTGATTTTTTTTGAGAGCTTCTATATACCACCCCTATTTCTTGGCATGAAGGGGTGTATGTCGTATGGTGTCAAAGGAAAGATTTTGACCGCTAAACCCCTTAGAGGAGACGAGAGGAATTGAAGATTTTCAGTTTCAGTACAAGTTTTAGATCAAAAAATGTGTTTCAGTATTGAAAATTCTAGTTTGTAAGTCTGGATATTTATGGATATTCCTTTTTATCCCCCGAAGAAAACAGGGGGTTAAAAGCTTGAAATGTCTATCTCTGTTTGTAAGAAGAAATAGATTTTGATTACGTTTCTTTTGTTTGAAAGGTGACATAATCGAATGATTTCAGTTGCCATTTGAAGAATATGAGCTTTTTTCTGAGTCACGACTGCCTCAATAATGATCCTACTAATTATTTATTATTATATATTTGTATATATTAATCGGGTGAAGCCACGTTTGGTTCGCTAGTTATTTTCATATATTTATAAGAGACTAAGGAATGCTAGATTATATTATTAGTATTAAGTAACGCATTTCCGAGAACCTCAGTACAAAGTTGATATTGAATTTCAATAAAAGGCTCGGTAAGCTAAATCTTGATGTTTTTAAAACAACCACACAGTTATGTCTAGAATTGATACTTAAATTTCTGTTGAACTGATTGCTTAATAAATGTAACGGGTTCAATTTCCAATTGAAGAAAAAAAATATGAAAAAAAAACTGTCAAAAGCGTTATCAAATCTCCTTATTAAATAGAGAAAGTAAAAATCAACCATTATTATAAGTAAGTTATAATAGAAAAGATATATGATTATTCATTAGTTAAAAGACAGTATATTCAATTTACTATAGAGTAAAAATACAGCAGAGGGAACCTAGTGTTAAAACAGTCCGTTCTCCGTTTTCCGCTGAATTCTGGAGGTATTGCGTGTTGAGTGGCGGAACTCAATGCCGCCAATTGCCTCGACACCAGAGCGAATTAATGAAAACATTAAATACATCATTACCTCGAGTGAGAAACGAACCCACAACCACCGCGCCTACAGTCACAGCTGTGTCACTGAGCCATAACGGCCTCAGACGACGGAATTATAGGGAAAAATAGCTCTCACTACTACGGTACGGGACTATACTACAAAAAAATATTTTTGTATAAGACAATCCATTCTTCAAGAAGGCTATAGGGCTATATCATAATATCGTCAATCGTATGGTATTTGTAGATATTATGAAAACGTTAAAATTTAAACTTAACAGCGACATCGGTGCTGTCCTCGATGGTTATCACTTATCAAAGTTATCAGTGAACGAAGGTCGCGTTATCAACACTGTATGGCGTTATACAATTAATACAATTGTTGTTCTACGTATACAAAAAATGCCAAAATGTGTTAAATTAATTAATATGAAGACTTTATTTCCTTATTGGTAACAAGACAAAGCGCGGCGTTAAGTTCCGTCACTCAACACGCAATGTTTCGAAAATTTGGCGGAAAGTGAAGCTAAAAACAATTAATAGGTAATTCATTACAAAAATGTACTAAAATATAAACTATTTTAAACTCTTATATCTTGTCCTAATAAATTGAACCTACTACCTTATAGCATAGTCCAATAATTGGACTATACAGCCAGGGTAATTGATCATACATTGTTTTAATATCTGTTTTACACGACGATGACGCAATTCACATCTGCTATGTCTCTTTAAATTAATCTATACATTAAAAACACAAGTACTTATGTATGAAACTAACTGACGCTATCTAAAAAAGTTTGTTAGGTTAAACGCGTTAATCTCAAGAACCACTGGTTCGAATTGAAAAATGGTAGGTAGAGTGATATTAGTGTTAAGGCACTCCTTTCTTCACGTTCCAACCGTCATAGAGACATAACGAACAACAAGCAATGAATTGTATATTTATTCTGTACCATCGCTATGAATTAGATATAACTAGTCACTAATCTTACTTGGGCATGACAAAAAAATGTGAAAAAAAGTATTTTTTTGTCTATTTGCCTGTGTATTTGTGCGCGCTTGCCCAGGAAACGGCTTAACTGAAATTGAAAATGCTGAAAATGAAAAGCTTTAAATGCCGTTATCACTATTGTATTTTGGTAAACTTCCCTTAATAGTGTGCGTTTTATTACAGTTAGTTCATAAATTAAAGTTATATCGCGCAGAGAAAGTTGCAGGTACAGCTAGTAAGCACAAAGAAAAAAAATAGAAAATAGAAAACAATCACTACGCATCCCCTCTTCATACAAATAACAAATATTACATACACGTTCATACAATGATTGAATACTCTCCGGACGTGTATGTATGTATGTACGTAAGTAGGTACATCTGTTAATCCATTTGGGCCCGCAATAGTCATGTATTTGTAGGGCGGATATCATTTTGTATAGAAAATAGGATATTTTTTGTCTAGTCTATCTTTTTTTTAGTTTACAGTTATTGTTAGTTGTGTAAGTTAGCATCATATTTTTTACAAATCGTCTATAAAATGATATAAAAATTTAATTTGGATCACAAGTCTTATCATAAACGATTCAGCATTAAAGTTACATGTAAATGCTGAATTCGACTTTATCCAACCAAAATGTGCATTATTTATCATTCAAAACCAAATTTGCGACTGGGCGACGTTGACAAAAATAGAACGCGTATTCGAACCCACTATAACCGCTTTAATTCTCTTTAACAAACATCATTGTTATATTAGCACATAAAAAGCTTTACGCTTTTTCCCGCTTAGCAGGGTTGGAAGAGAGGGATAGTGTTGAGATTGGTTCAGCACTTTGTACCCAATTTTTAAGACATTTCTTGTTAGAATTAAACCCTATAGTAACAGGGTAATCCATTTACAGAGGAAGGTTATAGGCTATATTACATCACGTTAATATTTATTTATTTTTTCGATCATTTAGGTTAGACAGGTAGGAGATAGGCTATATAAATCCTTATATATTTTACACCAATAGATCGCAAGCTTCGCAATAAAACCAACCACGTCTAGGGAAATACAGAACAAGTTCTAGGAGTTTCAATCTTAAAGTTAAAGAATACTTTTATAGAAAGAACTTTTTCCTAGCAATTAGATAAGTTTAATTACAGTACAGTCTCGGAAGGCATGGAGTTTGCAAATTAGAAAAAAATGATTTTTTTTTCTATGTTACTATAGTTTAGGAATAGATAGGCTTCTTCTTGTTTTCTTAGTAGAATTGTCTTGGTGGCATATTACACTAATGACATTTTAATGTAACTAGGCGAAAAGCGCTTGTAAATGACTAATTGAATAAAGAATATTTTAATTGTGATAGTGACTCTAAGTGACTCTTTGATATTTTATTTTGCTAGCATAGACACTTTTCGACTAATAATATGTATAATAAGACAGGCGATAGATTCCATTCAAACAACGTATCTGACATATAAATTAATTAATTAATATTTTTTAACTTGATAACGTCTTACAAATCGATGAACGCCAGCTACACGCACGAAAAAGCATGACTGTAACGTCCTAGAGGAACCTAGTATTCTGTTCTTAATTTTGCGTACAATATTCGCGTCGCGACTGGACTGGATATATTTTGTAGGGATAAATATAAAGCTGCAATAACGTGAGAAAAAATAACTATTCCTTAGTTGATAAAAAAATGTTTATAAACACTTATACTACTAAAATCACATATAAATATTTTCCTAACTTTTGCAGATATAAAGAAAAAAATGGAGAAACGAGCCACGAACTCTACCCTGCACATTTTTATAGTGAAATTGATGTTAAATCGTCGTTTTTTTAGTTACCAAAAATTTAAACCCTACTAAGACAAGACATTTGTTTTACAAAAAATTATCAACAACACATTCAACACTATCAGTATGTTTGCTCAGGCGAATTATAACCAAAACTAAGGTCTAAGCCAAATCAAACAAAAACCTCATGGTCATCCTACCAAAAAAATCGACTCCCGCGCATCTGCCACGCACGTGGTTAGGATTTTGACAATATGGCATGAGAATGCGGGCTTTCAATGGGGCCCGTTGCTTTGTCGTATAGGGGTGGCTATTATGGGACCAAGGTTCAATTCTGATCGCATTGTGTATTACTGATTGTAGTTAGATAAAAAAAAGTTTATTGCGTTTATTTGTATGAATTGATTGACTGTTTAGTTTAAAATCGGTATAACGATGTACTTATAAATCTTTCAAATTAGGCAAATCAATTTATTGCGGTTTTCGCGAAGATTTCAATATTATCTATATATGAACATGTTTATAGGAACAAATTATCAAATTAACCAGAACGTAGCTTATTTTTTTAATTGACTTGAAAAAAAAACAAAAATGCGTCTCACNGTTGCGGGTACAGCTAGTAAGCACAAAGAAAAAAAAATAGAAAATAGAAAACAATCACTACGCATCCCCTTTTCATACAAATAACAAATATTACATACACGTTCATACAATGATTGAATACTCTCCGGACGTGTATGTATGTATGTATGTACGTAAGTAGGTACATCTGTTAATCCATTTGGGCCCGCAATAGTCATGTATTTGTAGGGCGGATATCCTTTTGTATAGAAAATAGGATATTTTTTGTCTAGTCTAACTTTTTTCAATTTACCGTTGTTGTTACTTGTGTAAATAAGCATCATATTTTTTTACAAATCATCCATAAAATGATATAAAAAATTAATTTGGATCACAAGTCTTATCATAAATGATTCAGCATTAAAGTTACATGTAAATGCCGAATTCGATTTTATCCAACCAAAATGTGCATTATTTATCATTCAACAAAAAAAGAATGTGTATTGGAACCCACTATAACCGCTTTTATTCTCTTTAACAAAAATCATTATAATATATGCACATAAAAAGGTAGCTTTACGCTTTTTCCCGCTTAGCAGGGTAGGAAGAGAGGGACAGTGTTGAGATCGGCTCACTAGTTTGTTCCTAATTTTCAAGATATTTCTTGCTAGAATTAAATTCTTTACCGGTTAGGATAGTCCAATTATAGAGGAAGGTTATAATACTAAATCACGTTAATCTTTATTTATTTTATTTTTTCGATCATTTTGTAAATACGCAGGTAGAAGCTAGTGGCTATATAAATCCCTATACATTTTACACCAATAGATCGCAAGCTTCGCAATAAAACCAACCACGTCTAGGGAAATACAGTACTAGTTCTAGGAGTTTCAATCTTAAAGTTAAAGAATACTTTTATAGAAAGAACTTTTTCCTAGCAATTAGATAAGTTTAATTACAGTACAGTCTCGGAAGGCATGGAGTTTGCAAATTAGAAAAAAATGATATTTTTTTTCTATTTTACTATAGTTTAGGAATAGATAGGCTTCTTGTTTTCTTAGTAGAATTGCCTTGGTGGCATATTACACTAATGACATTTTAATTTAACTAGGCGAAAAGCGCTTGTAAATGACTAATTCAATAAAGAATATTTTAATTGTGATAGTGACTCTAAGTGACTCTTTGATATTTTATTTTGCTAGCATAGACACTTTTCGTTTAGTAATATGTATAATAAGACAACAGATAGATTCCATTTACACACACATCTGACATATAAATATATAAATTAATATTTTTTGACTTGATAACGTCTTACAAATCGATGAACGCCACCTACACGCATTCTGTTCCTAATTTTGCGTACAATTTTTGCATAAAATTTAAGCATAAATATAAAGCTGCAATAACGTGAGAAAAAATAACTATTCCTTAGTTGATAAAAAATATTTATAAACACATATAGCCACTAAAATCTCATATACATATTTTCCTAACTATTGCAGATATAAAGAAAAAAATGGAGAAACGAGCTACGGACTCTACTCTGCACATTTTTATACTGAAAATCATGTAAAATCATAGTTTTTGAGTTACTAAAAACATAAACGCTACTAAAATATTTGTTTTACAAAAAAATTATCAACAACACATTCAACATTATCAGTATGTTTGCTCAGGCGAATTATAACCAAAACTAAGGTCTAAGCCAAATCAAACAAAAAACTCATGGTCATCCTACCAAAAAAATCGACTCCCGCGCATCTGCCACGCACGTGGTTAGGATTTTGACAATATGGCATGAGAATGCGGGCTTTCAATGGGGCCCGTTGCTTTGTCGTATAGGGGTGGCTATTATGGGACCAAGGTTCAATTCTGATCGCATTGTGTATTACTGATTGTAGTTAGATAAAAAAAAGTTTATTGCGTTTATTTGTATGAATTGATTGACTGTTTAGTTTAAAATCGGTATAACGATGTACTTATAAATCTTTCAAATTAGGCAAATCAATTTATTGCGGTTTTCGCGAAGATTTCAATATTATCTATATATGAACATGTTTATAGGAACAAATTATCAAATTAACCAGAACGTAGCTTATTTTTTTAATTGACTTGAAAAAAAAACAAAAATGCGTCTCACTTTTCCCTTTTATTTCTTCTTTATTAATATTATTAATACCAAACTGAGCACTTTAATATTTTTAAAAATATAAAAAATAGCGATGTTAACATTATGACAATTGTTATTCAACTCTTAATGTTAATAGCGTAATTGCCTTTCTCGATACATCGACTATCCAATACTAAAATAATTTTTCAATATAAAATTCCTGAGATAAGCGCGTACAACCAAACAAACTCAATAATATTAGAACAGATGACATGCATAGCTCAGGAGATTACTAGTGAAAACCCATACGAACTAAAAAAAATCGCTTCAAAGCTAAAATCGTATAGAACTATTTTGAAACAGTGAATTCTATAGAACAAAGTTGAAAGAAATAGTACCAACGTTTTTACTCACAGCGGTGTCCAATTGATTACACGTTTTAAATGAAACGTGAACTTTTAAATGAAGGCTCTACTATATTCGAATATCCATCCATTCCTATATATATACATTAAACATATATATATAAAATAAATCTATACATATTATAATTGTAACTAATCGCTGTCTGGACGTATATCTCTCGTACTTATGAGAAAAAATTAATAGTATTTATCAGTGTAATAGAACACAAAACAGTGATTTTTAGTATTATTGTCTGTGCGTTTGTGTACATAAAGCTCAGTAACGTTGTGACAAGCTTTCATTAATATTTAGTGTATGTTTTATTTCAATCGGTTCATAAATAAAAAAGTTATTTTAATATTAAGAATTTTGGTTCGATAAAACTGCTTCAAAATAACTGGTACATTTTTCTCTACATATTGTGTCCCTTCCATGATAAATATTAGAGCCAATTATCTATATTATATAAGATATCAATACATTGATAACTGAAAAACGGAGTGTCTTCCTCTCTGCTGCTATATGCAGTAGATAATTAAAAAAAAAACTTATACAGTCACATATATACATACATGCACATGTTACATATATAAAACACAAAGAGCTCAGATGACACATAATTTTTAGAGTTTCTAACGAATACCTGACGTTCTCACTTTTATATTAAAACCCTTTGAACTATTTCATTCGAGGGGATGACGATTTTTTAAATTAAAACGCCGTAGCGTACGCGTTTTGAATTGTTTGAATCATTTTTGTCATATAGTAGACTTACAGGGCTGACAGTACTGACAATTTTGGGTTTCGCTTCACGCTGTATTCCACAAATAGCAGGATAGGTAAGGAATCTAGTGATAAAACCCTCCTTTACGCGCACTTTCCAATTATCGAGACATTTTTCATTGAGTGACAGAACTGAACGCCGCGCTTTATCTTGTTTCCAAAGGAAATGAAATCCCCTAATGGGAATTAAATATTTTAATATAACAGTTTGTAATCATAAACATCGAGGAAGCATTGCATTTATCCTTAAGTTATTTGTTTTTATCGAGCGAAGCGAACGGCGTAGCGAGCGAAACTATATTTTTTTGTAAATATTATTATCAGTTTCGACTGTCTGTCCATTTTATTGTGTGTGAGTTATGTCACTTCATGTACTGGTATGTAGCTTTATTAATTCATTTACTATTTCTATTTATAACTATGAATGGGTACAACTATTGGTCTTTATTAGACACCTAGTTTAGTTATTGTCTGAATAGACGCGCGGTAGTTGTGGGTTCAAAATTCAAATTCCCGGTGTATCCTGCAATGGCAGGGTGGGTAGAGGTAAACTAACTAGTATAAAACACTCGAGTGGAACTTAAAGTGAAAAGCGTGGAAATATAAATGATTGACGCCCCCGAGTCGATTTTGATTATTTTACTAAACAGAGTACAAAGTGCCTTTAACACTACTTTATTATTTATTTTTTTCATTCCCAGTAGGTACTCGTGCCATATTGTGTAAGGATTCAATTGATAAGAAGATATATAATAATAAGTTTGTAACTGATAAGAAATTAGAACGATGTGTTTTTACAACGTATAGTAATTACGTTTAGTTGATATAAACTATAACATGTACCTACGTATTATAGATATCGAGACCTTTGGTAGACACAGTACGGCGTTATGTTCCGCCACTGAACAAGCGTCTTGCTGCCCTGTTTATGTACAGATATACAGTGTAGACACTGACAATAGGACCTTAAGAAAATACGCTATATCTAAGAGAAAAAACCTTTATAAAATTGTTAAAGCACAAATCTCAATTGTCGGCGTGTTGAGTATCGTAACTCAACGCCGCAAGTTTCTACTTAAAGTTAAAACAAGATATGTATCAAAAAATAAAAGTTAATACAATATTACTTTACATAACAGATAGCTTTAATGGAATGGGAGCGGTTGGGGTGTGGAGCTCTATAACTTAGCTAACGCGTATTTTAAGGAAATTATTAAATTTCATTCAAAACATGTGTTGTGAGTTCGATACCCACTAGGGGGAATATATTTTTTTTTTTGTTCTGATACCCAATGTGTGGCGTTGGTTGTCCCCACTAAACACGGTATGTCCCGAAAATTTTGCGGAAAGTGGGAAACGGAAAGTCTTAATATTAGATCATCATCTAACTACCCCTCCTATACAGAATACAGCGTAAAAAGTATATTTTTGACTTAATTATGTAAATATTTATAGTTTTTTAAGCTGTGTTTAATAATTAATATAGATAAAAATCAAATTTAAACTCACCGTTCATAGTCAATGCTTCAGTTTCACAAAAAAATAAAAAGAAAAAATCCGCCATCATGAAATTATTATTTATAGATCCCGCCAAAACCTTGACACTGACTTGACATTAACTATTTTTCTATCATTTTTAAAACTTTAAACACTCATTTTATTGAATATATAACATGTAATATAAACATTTTGTTATTTATTAACTTATTATTAAATATTTATGTGCCTTTAGCTTGATTTTTTTAGTAAAATAAAGACATGTTACACGTTTTTCGTTCAGAACGAAACTGACGATCTGAATGAGTGACAGAAATAGAAGGGAGGTATTTGGTTCTAGCAATAAAGCGCTTGCAGCGCTCTGTGATTTATTAGTTTTATTATCTGTATTTTTCTTTATATGTATGGCCTGTATTTGAAATTTAAATTTTAGTTTTTTTATAGGTATTGAACGTTTTTAAGTTTTGTATTTACTTAAAAAGAACTTTGATGTTTTTATGTCAATTATTAACAAGTACTTATTTATATTGATTATAAGAAATATACTTGTGTTATTCATTTATTACCTATTTTCTTACAAAATCTAAAATTTGATAAATTTATTTAAATGAAATTAAGCACTCTTGAAACGCCTTAAGCAGATCAACTGAACTATCCTAAATTGCTATTGTTTGTTATTCATTAATTATACTTATATAAAAAAATATATATTTAAAAAAATATATATTATAAAGCGCTGCAGCGCTTACACCTATATTAACTAGGCGTTATTAACCAATAGTGTTCTTTTTTCAGCTCCCAATAAAATGGTCAGTGGCTCCGAAACTATTATCGCAAATGAAATAAATATTATTTAATAATGAGGAAAAATTAAATAATATATGTGTATATACATAGTTTAATACACTAATTACAATAAGATAAGAGCTATGGAATGGTCACATGTTGATAATAACAGCTACTCAATTGGTTAATAAATATTTAATGTTTGATATAAATATTTTACAGATTACTAGTTTTTATTTCTAGATTTACCCGTTTTCAAACAGCGCGTACGATCAAAGAAATTCTTCAGTTTTATATTATAAGAAAAAGATAGATAGATAATTATAAATATTTAAATAACATTGTTAATATTATGTATATATAATATTACAATTGAAATCCATGTTAATTCAAAAAAGTAAATTAATAGAAAATTTTATATACTGCAATGTAAATTTGAGTTATGCTAAAAATTAAATCAAAGTGAATGAAATATAACCTTCCCTTATCTCTAAATTTCATTTTGTAAACATCAAAACGTGACAGTGATGTTGGTGAAATAATTCGCTATTCGCGAGATTCTGTTTGATGTGTACTAATAAAATATTTAGGTTAAAATTCCTCAGAGAAAAATGTTGTTATTTAAGATGTTGAAATTTTAACATTGTTATTTAATCAAATCAAAGGAATTACTTACTGTTAGTAGACTAATATTGTATATTTGATATCATGTCATTTTGGTAAATATATACTATGTATACTTGGCTTATAGAAAATAAAATTCGAAGATAAATCTTTAGTAATATCTTAGAAGATTAAAAAAAGTATTGAGTTAGCAATGCCATTGCCACTAACAGAGGAAGACACTTAAATGTTTCTAAAACACGACAAAGTTTTGCACAATGAGGCGTTTAAAAGTTGTAGATATTTTTTGTGTTTCCTTTTTTGTGTTAACTTTTTGGAGACATTTAAATTGTAAAATTTTATTTTTGTTATTATTAAGGAACCCTTCTTAATAAACATAAAATTTCAAATTCAAGTTAAATAATCATTCTATAAACAATATCAGATCTTATAAACATCTTTATTATTGATAAGTTTAAAATAAATGAATTAAAATGTAAAGTTTACAGTACTTATAAAACCTATATAATATTATATTTTAAAAACCACAAGAACTTGTTCAGAAGCGAATAAATTAAAAGCAAGAAATCATAGACTGAATTTCAAATGAATACCTAGCAATGCTACAGTGCTTAATAGATAAGTTTTTGGTTTATATTTTAGCACAGTTTCCGTACTAATTAACTTAGTCGAACTTTGTTACGATTTCCTTTAATTAACATTTCGTGAACAACCTAAAAAAATATCGTCCACTTCAAACCTTACTGTAATATCAAACGTCAAATTAATAATCACTCAAAACTCCGACGTAGCCAGCGCACCGTAAACCACGTAAACGGCTTGAAAACGTAATTTTTTTTTCAGTTTCAGCATTGTGACTTGGAAATTTCAACGTGAAGTAATGCAAATACTGTGTTGGCAGGCAAAAGCGACTATAATTACGCTCTTGGGGGGAATCATGGCGTGGGGTCTGAAATTTTAGTAACAGCGGAAAGCATAGCTAGCTTTTAGCACAATGAATCTAGGAAAGAACGTAACTTTGACAATAGTATATAAATTTTCTCAACGTTCAAGACCAGAACTTTCAAAAAGTTCAAAATCCACAGTTGCTTTCGTATCAAAAAAACATTAGACTACAGGTATATATACTACAGGCATAAATATACGTGTGGATTACGTTTTTAATATACTAACCTAGAAACATATTAAAAGTAGAATTCTGGAAAAATCGCACTACTGCAAATTAAACATAACATAAAAAATCTATCAACCGCTATTATTTTAAAAAATATATATGAATCAATGTTGGTGTCAGTTATAAAAATTTAGATATAACATTTATCAAGGAAGTGAGACTGTGCACTTTAAATTTAAATGAAACATCTACACGCTTTAATACACACATTACACCACACATCTCGACCCAGATCCCATCACAACGAGTATGATCTTTTAATGCGTCACTTTGTTCCAGCCGGTGTTTTGTAACTCATAAGGCGTAATGTACCCTCATGGATATGGAACTTCAGGAAATAAAACTATTTTTAGTGCCTTTTACCTCATTTGTTAATTTTAGTTTACTGTTGACCGCAGAGTAAAACGGTATAAGAGTGGATGGTTTAATTACTAACAAAATTACTGTTGGTGGAGAGGTTTGAAACGATATAATGATATAGAAATAGCAATTATAAGTATATATTTTTGTTTTATACCATTTTAGTGTTTTATAAAAAAAGAAAAGATATCTGTGTACTGTATTGAAGAATTAAAATTTGATCAATACATATTTAATGTATTAATAGACTTTGCCGTATTAGGTCAAGGTAAATATTTTAAATTCAATATTTTTTTGTGTTTTAATTAATAAAGTGAAAAATAACTCCTACAAATATTATAAGATTAACGTTTTTATTTGAATTTTCTGTTTAAATATTAAACTGGACTCGTTATACAATTTGTTACATTATTTTTTAGCTTTTTATATCTAACTAGCTCATTTTGTACTAGATTATAGAATTAAATTGCTTAATATAACACCATTGAAGTTATAAATCGGCGATAAACCGAAAAATTACGTTTTTAATAACGCCGAAACCTCCCTGACTAACCAACAGGATTAGAAGGATACATAATTTAGATATACAACATAATTTAGTAAATATATGTACCTACGGTGTTCCTTTTTTATTTTATGAATACCTTAATACATATACACATAATATATAAACCTTTATATATATATTAGCAATTGCACGTTAGATAAAGCGTTATTAATTTCATTTCAATATCAAATTGAATGTAATCTAATATCTTTAAAATAAAAATGTAAAGATATCTCCCATAATCAAATTCTAGTACAAATTACATACAAAATTCATCAACACAAGCTTGATACATCAATTTACAACGACATTGTAACGCAATAACCTAAAATTACTGAAAATATTCCACAAGAGGCCTAAGACAATCATAATTGCATAACTCAAACGAAAATATGTCTAGTCGGCCGTGTGTAGTCACTCTAAGGTGAATGTTTTCACTTTAATGAAATTCTCATAGTACCTGTTAGGTAAGTGAATTTGTAACATAATAACGCATAGTTTGGGAACGTGTGCCCTTTGTGCTTTGATACGTAATGAAAATGGCGGATCGAATAATTATTATGTTGTCTTTAGATGGAATAATGTATGTATATTTGTTTAATATGCGGATTAACAGCTTAATTTTGAGATAAATTTAATATAAATGTGATATATGATAAGTGAAGTGAGTGCATCTTAATGTTTTTTCTGGATAAGCAGAGGGTAACGTTAAGATTTTACAATACCAATTTTCGATTATTTGTTTTAACACGCCACTGTATTTTTGGAGTACGGAAAAATAATGTTTATTTTCATGTTTGACGTTTCAGCAACTTGGTTAATGTCTATTACATAATTTAAGATGAACAAGTAACTTAACTATGGAAACAGTAAAAATATTTACGTCAGTTAATTGCGAATATCAATCGTTTAAAGTTAAGTTTTTTAAACTTTTTTATCGTTACGATGGCATCGACTTTAAGATACTTATAAATAATTATAAATACTATATTAAAAATTTACTGTCATTATTATATTAAAAGTTGACTAAAATATGTGTAAAGGCTAAGTTACGAGGCGTTGAACACTGAAATTTGACATGGGCGTATAGGGGAGCACTAAGGGAGGATTGAAAATTCAAAATTCCTAAGGGAACGAGAAAAACGAGAGTTTAAGTCTTAAAGCCTACGCAAACAAAATATCAGGCGACAACTAGTAGTGAATAATCCTATCCCGCAGAATTCAGGAAGTGCCACAGATAGAAGACTACCCCATCAAAATTCATTATCCGTTTAGAAGAAAACCCCCAAAATGTGGGTTAAAATAACAATATTACATGTAAATCTGTTGAACCTTTCCGTTAATGAAACAAAATCTTAATGCTTAAACCGCTTTTATTAAAGAGCGTTTTAACTGTTATTACGGTAGCTGTTATAGGACTGGATACGACCGGACGGACGGACCGACACGTGTAATGATACTGATAAGTACTGAAATAAAGATTTTATATATACATACGGAATTTAAAGGATTTTAGATGTAATGAAGTGTTTTTTTTTACTTTTTCTCTTATCTTTATGTATTCTTTTATTATTCTATGTAGAGAGAGAAATGAAGTGAAAAATTTCTAATTTTAAATAATCTAGGCACGTTTTATATTATATAGTAGTAGGAGAAACCTAATGCCATATTAAAATGTTTATGAAGAAATAACTTATTTATATATTCTCTTAATTAAGATTTCATCTCCCACTTATCATAAATGATTTCTATATAAATCAATTTTTATATATTATTAGATTAAACATATGAATATTTATATGAAAATAAATTTAAATCAGTGGTAATATAGAGCAAAATGTCGAGTAACATATGAATAAGGGTAGTTAGAGAAGATTAGGGGATGAAATTTCTACCACAAAATCTTTCATTCATTATGATATATTCATATGTAATATTGGGGTACGGTTTGTCTTTCTTTGAATTTCTTTGGAAAAATATGAAAATATTTTGATTTCTTTGCAAGTATGAGTTTTTGTTTTATTGTTGCTTTAAATTATTGAATACCCACATACAAAATACATAATGTTGTACATTGTAAAATATAAAGATGAAAGAAAAACAAATTTAAATCTAATATATAAATAATAAATATAATGCATTATAATATTTATTTAAATGTTGAGAGCCACTGCTACATGTGCGAAACGGCAAAGATATATCCGTCCCTTTCTCTCTAACGATTACTTTGAACGAGTGAAAGAGACAAAACACAGACCCTTGCCCAAAGTGCTTGCTACAACTACAAGGGGTCGTGAATGCGCAGTGAATATTTTAGAAATTACTTCACTTGAAATTTTGCTTATTTAGACGTTGATTTTGTTATTTACTTTGTATCCCGCATATAGCAGGCTAGTCAAAGGTAGTGTCAGGGCACTCCGTTTCCTATTTTCCGTCCTCATTTCCGAGACATTGCTTTGAGTTGAGGACCTCAACACCGAGCTTTGTCTTGTTGTATGAGCAAGGAAATGGAAATAATTCCTTCCTCCGAGTAGAAATCGAACCCGCAACCGTCGTGTTAACCCTGTGCCAATACAATAATTTATGTGAAGCTTTTCATTCCGTATTAAACTTTAACTCGGCTCTGATAAGATGATCTACAACAAGTGACCCTATAGATGTAAATATAAATATATCTAATAATACTTACAGCCGAAGGTTCCTATTATTGTAGATATATAATCTGTAACAAAATAAAGAATATATTAGGATTATATTAATTAAAAAAAATGGTGCGTTTATTAAAATTAAGATTTTCGTTGAAATTGTCAAAAATTTACATCTTAAACTTTTTTTTAATATATTATTTGTAATTCTAATTTCTAAGCTCGGGTAGACAAAACGCGGCGTTGAGATCCGCGACTCAACATACAGCCTCTCGAAAATTAAACATAAATTGGTAAATGGAGTCTTGCACTAGCTTCCTTCCTATCCTGCTACATGCGGGATACAGCGTGAAGTTGCTTAAAATTATTTTTAGAAGCAAATATTAATTTAAATCAACAATTAATGAAAAATCAAGCAATACACCCGGTTATAACCAGTTTTGAAAGCACTTAGTTTTTGGTTTGAAACTTTAAGTGGCTCGTTAAACCGCGGTTAAGGTTTCATCGGTTTACTTATAAAAGTTAAAATAAAGCCTTTTTTATTTTTCTTTAACCACAGAATTAGCGACAACGGAAGTTAAACTTCTTAATTATTAATTTCGAGTTAGAAAATTTTAACAGATTCCATTTTATATCGTAATTTTTTTACTGGTGTTTCGCTGATTTTAAACGTGACGCGTGTGTATAGATATGAATTATATTAATTTCCTCACTCTGATAACAAGACGACTAATAAAGCGAAAGCCAGGGAAAATCACGATTATTTAGCGTTATGGAAGATCACCTCCACCTTCCTTCCTTCCTTCCTTTATGCAAACTAAAAAAAATGTTTCCCCCCACAGCGCGTTTTCGAGTTCTGTCACTCAACACATTATGAAACTAACAGGCGAGTGTGTTTTTTTTTCAAAAAACAAAATTTTCACTATCTACCCCACAAAAAGGATAAAGCGTGAAGATAAACAAAAAATAATTTTAAACCTGAAAGTTAAATATGAAATTTCTCTACCACAAAGGTAGGATATAGCGGCTTCAAATCTAAATAGCTTTATCGTTCTCGTCTCCACTTCGCTTTTGCCTATAAAACTATGGGGATTAAAAAATATCAAAATCGGCTTATTTCGTTCGCGGCCGGATTACCTAGGGATTTGTGGCAAGCGCGATTTTTCATCACATCGATGGTTCCGTACTGTCCTTTTATATATCTACGTAAACATACATATGAATTTAGAGATATTTAGTCGTATATATTGAAAATAGCTGTTGAAAGGACAATATATGACGGGATTAATAGTTGAAAAAAAGATAATGAAATAGTTAAAGAAAAAACTTCCTGTCAGACACTGCCATATCAATTCAATGTAGATAGTGAAAAAAAAAAACTATAAGCATTACAGTTCGCCTTCAAACAATAACAATCAAACACAAAGCTAAATCAACCCGGAATTGAACACGCTACCGCCAACAAAAGAGCTATCGGATCGTATTTTTTCTATATTAAAAATAGATATGTATTAATCATCCGTCTACCATTGAAACAAAAGGAAGCCATTGTTTTCAATATTTCAATTATTATTGCAAACAAACGAAAAAAAGGCTTTTTATCTCGAGTTTACTTCAAAAATATAAATAATATGCGCAATTCCTTGATTATTATTCACATTTCATGTACTTGTATTGAAATGGATATGAATCTGTTATCTATTGATGTTGGTGATTGATATTTTCTTAATTAAAATAATACTACTATATTATATATTATATTTATAGATATTTTATCATTTTAATTTTTTTAGCTTCAGACTGTATCCCGCATATAGCAGGATAGGCCGAGGGAAGCTCGCACGCACCGCCCTATTTTCGAGACATTGCGTGATAAGTGGCGGGAGTCGACGTTGTGTTTTATCTTATTACCAGAACCAAGAAAAGAAAATAATTACCCTGAGTGGTAATCAAATCCAAAACGCGTTAACAGGCAGGCGCTGTGCTTTTTTGTAACATATAACATTTTTTTATGCAAATCATCCTCTACATGATGCTATTATTTAAGTAGTATATGTATCATATATACGTATTGTTTAAAATAAGCCGAAAGGCAAAACTGTTCTTCATTTGCCACTTAATTGTCACCTTTACACTTGACGGAACTTAACGCCGCATTGCTTAACATTTATAAAATGTATGTACTATAATGATAACGCCTATATTATTATAAATCAATCAAGAATCGCAATTAATAAATTTCGTACAAAAAAATTTTTTAACGGATCCCCAAAAACTCTTAAGCTAATTGGCGTCATTGAGAATCGAGACATTTTAATTAACTCGTAATTTTGAAAAATTGCAGAAAATACAGCGTACTTATATTATATTTTTTTTCTATATAACTTTTCTTTGTCCGTTTTTTTGTATGGCCTAGTGTTTATAGTTATATTATACACTCGTTGGCTTGGACTTGAAATTCTGAAAATGTAATCTATTTTTTCCTGCTCCTGTAGGAATTTCGATATATTCTTAGTGCTCCCCTATACCCTAGTGAAATTAAATGTTAAATTTCAACTCGAGACTCGAATTCTCGAGGCACTGCGTGTTGAGTGGAGAAGCTCAACGCCGCGCTTTGCCCCGTTACCAGAGTGAGGAATTCTACATATTTAATATTTAATTTCCTCGAGTGGATTCCGAACCCATAAACGTTGCGTTTACAGTTAAACGCTTGTTTCCCTATCCCAAAAAAAGCAATTTGTTTTTTTAAAAATCTGCAGCTAAGCTGTAAAGGGTTAACTTAAGTCACCAATTAATAGTTCAAGAACTTTCCAATAAACGACGAAAATTTCACCATTTAGCCATTTCTCCATTGATTTCCCTGAATTTCCCTGCATTTTTTCTATCCAATTCAATTTTTTTTTGTATAAAAATTGTATTTCACAAGTGCTTCTGGTTAATTAAGAAGTTTGCTCTGCTGCGAGCTACTCAGACTGCAATGAAGTGGATTCTAAATGACACTTGATGTATCTTTAATGACAGTAACGATACTATTGTTGTGCGATGGTAGCGAGTTCGTTACGATTTTTTTTGTGCTTATGATGGACTAGCTGCTCCATCCAGCTTCGCCTGTATGCTGAAAAGGAAATAATTCGCTTTCTACGTGCCCGAGATACATCGAAATGATTGATTTTACATTGATGACATGCGTAATCTATATAGACATAGGCTATATGCCTTCCTCTATAAATGGATTATCCATTACAAAAATATTTTTTTAATTAAAAAAAGTTGATATTAGCAGATTTAAAAATTCTTCAGCGTAGAGAAAATGTATCTCGATGTCATTTATTAGACAATTTTTCTTGAATAAAATATCTATCTATAATATGTAAAAAGTGTTTAAAGCACATAGGTTTTAAAAATATGAGTAAATAGTTCATTTCTCCTCGATACCTATCCAATGGGCTATCCAATCCTAATTCCTTATCTAAGCATATGTTATAATTTATATCAATCATTAGTAAAAAGATTATATTTCTTCATATCAGTAAATCGATGTAGCGCACTCTACGTGGGGTTGAGTCAGCTCAGATGACGTCATTTATGTACGACCAAAACTAATATATATAATAGTTACATACAATAAACATAGTAAAAAATTTTATAAAAAAAAATGAAACACAGATAATAAATATATAATTCCCAAAAATGTTATATTTATTGGTTTGGCAGACTGTATTTTACCGATGCCACAGTCGCGCGATAATGACATTTACACACGTCAACTGTCACTTTTCCCGCCACACGAAATCCGTTCACAGTTAATCTAGCGTAAAAGCTTTCAAATCTGATATAAAAAATAAATAAAAATATAATTTATATCTGTTTTTAGAGATATATATTTATATTTGCTATAATCCTACTTGGGGGATTGAAATATTTTAATTTCCTCATTCTGGTAGCAGTATCCCGCTCATAGGGAGGGAACCTGGGAACCTAGGGTTAAGAAACTCGATTTCGTTCCTATTACGACACTTATATTTCGAACGTTCCATAGAATTCTGGAGCAATGCCTCCATGCGTGGTATTTTTAGCGTTCATGCGTTAGCAGAGCGAAGAAATACAAATCAATTTTAAAAAGTTTTTTGTTTCTTATGGTAATGTGCTTAATAGGCCGTTAGCAAACACTCTAAGTCGACGTTATATTTCTTATAAAAAACAACTCAAATATAACAAAACTAGGTAAAGACCAACCAAAAATCCTACCACAGGATTAAGGCTTATTTATTCCACATCAAAGGAAACCACAAAGACAATGGAGTGACTTTAATCTTAACTTCCCAAACTTTAGATCCAAACATCTATATGTATATATAATATACCTATTAGTATAACAAATTTTGGGTAATATTCTAAGTATGCGGGAATAGTTTGAGAAACGCCATCTAGTGGTGGGTAGTATGCAAAGTTGTATGGAAAGATATTTTCAGTTTTAAAACCTTTGTAGCTCAGTGGTATTGTGGATGGCTGTGGATTCATATGTAAACGCGACGGTTGTGGGTTCGATCCTACTCAAGGAAATGATTTTTTTTCATTTTCCAATAGTAAGAAGAAGCGCGGTGTTGACTTCTGCCACTAAACACGCAATTCTCTAAATTTGGGCGGATCGTAGGGACTGGTGCCTAAACACTATTTTCTCTGTTTTTCCTGCTCTATGCAGAAAAGAATAAGAAATATATTATTTTGTTTAGTTTTCTCGTTTTCGTTACTCATGTATAATTTGTAACACATGTACATACAAAAACATATTGAATCTGCACCGCGACGACCTAAGAGAGTTATTTGTCGAAATTCGTACAGGAACGGGAAAAATAAATAATAAGGTAAGTATATAATTTGCTAAAAATAAACAAATACCGCCCGCCGCCGACATTTTGTAAAGATCAATTTCGACAAAATGGCCGTCTCAAATGTCAAGCGCTTTGGGATTAATTCATTATACTTGTAGCATTTATAATAGGTACATTGAATACAAATAGAATATTAATAAAAATGATAAATGTACAGCTAAATATTAAATTTTAAAGGTTTTTGTATGATTTTAAAAGTAAATCTTTGATTATAATACTTAAAGCACAGCATGTGACTGTAAACACGACGTTTGTGGGTTGGATTTTCACTCGAGGGAATGAATTACCTCGCTCTAGTAAGAAGACAGAGTACGGCGTTGATTTTAACTACAAAAATCTTAATGGGAACGGAGTGTCTAAGACAAGGTTCCTAGATTCCCTCCGCCTACCCTGCTATGTGCGGGACACAGCGTGAAACTATCAAAAATCTACAACAAAAATAAAATAATCAGCAATAATATTAAAAATGTAAAAGAAACAAGATATGTTTAACCTATTACAGAATTATAACAAATAATTGTACACAAATCGCCTATACAAATACAAATTCGAACCCATTATAATCGTCAAATAATACATTTCTTAGCGATGATTGATTTCCTTACAAGTAGGTGTAATATATAGACGACGTCTTTAATGCCATCGGTTATCAAATTATTACGCTTTTCGCACCTTTTGTGAAGAAATTGGGTTAAATTTAAACGTTAGTTGAAAAGATTTTTACATTTTTGTTGAGATTTTTTATTAAATACCGTCGTGACTGTTAACGCGGTGATTGTGGGTTCGATTCTCACTAAGAGGAAAAAAATATTTTTATTTCGTTGCTTTTGTAACAAAACAAAACGCAAAGTTATGCAACGCAAATAATGACAATGTTATAAAAATTAAGGGAAAAGCGTGGAATGAGGGTGTCCTAACAGTAGATTCCTTACTAAGCCATAAGCTGGAAAAAAAGGAGGTTGTCAGTTTGACCTGCATGTTAGTGATATTTGGAATTAGACAATATTTTAGTATAATAATCTATCTAGGTTCTCAAGGACGTGAGCTAAGTTTGGTAAGTGTACGATTGTAACATAAGTTATGTTCTAAGAGTCATTAATTTTTAATTATTTACTTAGTAATACTAAGTTACAAGTTAGGGAAAAGTCCAAGTTGCATCAAAATCAGTTCAGTAATTTTTGAGATATGGACATCCACGCATTTTTGGAGCGCTTGTCCTTCTAATATCAAATATCCTCTAAGTACTGCGCCATGGGGAACTCAACACGTATATAAATATAAATATGTCTAAACTAAATACTAACTAATTCATATTATAAATAGTTTAAGTTTAGGTTAATAGTTAAAGCTTAAGTTTAAGTGATTAGTTAAAGTTCTTGTTTAAATACGCTAATTTCAGGTTTATATTGTAAACTTCTTTCTATATTGAATAGTCCATTTATCAAGTAAGACTATAGGCTGAGTTCCGTCACTCAACACGCAAATTCGGCGGAAAGTGAGGAACGGAAGTGTCTTAATGGGAACGGAGACTCTTAACACTAGGTTCCTGGGTTCCCTCTATCTACCTTTCTATGTGCGGGATACAGCGTGAATCTAAAAAAACTATAGGATATATTACATTAATTTAATCATGCCACTTAGAATTTGTCATACACAGCTCTCGGTTGTTTTCTTTAAAACACACAAATGCAATCTATTAAACTAATAATTAATGGCTACAGGAATCGAACCTATAACCTCTTACTAATAATCAAAACCACAAAACCAACAGGTAAAGCACTTTATAAGACCCCATGTCCTATTGTTGAAGAACAAACAATATTAAAACGTTTAAACTTAGTTTTTATTAGGGACTGTAATAACCGAGATAAGAGAAGGTCTCCTTTATTACCCGAGTGTGGACTAAAAAGTGTAATTTACTTCAATTTAATGGATTTTCCGGCTTTTACAAGAGAGGTAGTGTTAAATCACTTCTTTTTTCGTATCTACAGATATTCATTTGGGGATATCATTTCCGGGAAGACCATTCGCCCCCCAAGTGAAAATTTTACCGTTCTTTTAGAAAATCTGTGCGATAGATGGTGGAGTTTAACACTGCAATTTGCAATTAGTTATAGCCTGTTACTTTTTTTGGGTTTACTTTAAGACTGGCATATAGCAAGGTAGGCAGAGGAGAACCTAATATTAAGACCGGCCGGTAATTAAAATCAAATCATTCCCCCGAGTAAAAATCGAACTGATAGCCGTTGTGTATAGACCTACTCTGTGTCACTGCGCCACCACGACCTCAATAGCAAAAAGTAATCAAGCATTTAGCATAATCAGCGATACCAAGCCCCAACGAGACACGACTATTGTTCGAAACAACGCGTACACAAAAAAACTGTATACAACTGTATACGACTGTATACATCTGTATACAGTATACAGTAATTAAAAAAAATCGATCTTTTCTTACTTAGGGGTAGGTAAAGTTAGGTTATATGAAAAATGTGTGGTGAGAAAGCCTACCCCTATAATCATTCTAAAACGCGTGTTGAAGGGTCGATAGTGATGATGTTGTTTGATGTCGATAGTTTATTGTTACGATGATTATTTGTTGTTGTGTAGCAGAGCAATAGACAGAGAATAGCATTGAGTCGTGGAACTCAAAAAAAACAAAATCCTCCGAGAGAGAATCAAACCCAAAATTTTATTTTTAATTTAATGTAAATTTTTTTTATAGTAAAATTACCTTGAAGTTATCTATATATATAAAAGGACTTATTCTCACTGACTGAGGTAAGACGCACGCACAGCCGTAACCGCTGATGATAGAAACGTGAAATTTGGATAGATGTTTACTTTTGTAATCTGGACATCCACTAAGAAGGGATTTTGAAAAGTTTTAACCCTAAAGGGGTGAAATAGGGGTTGAAAGTTTGTATGGAAAAAAATTTAAATCGGCAACGATTTTTATAAAATTTTAAATTTAGATTTTTGAAAGGTTTATTAGAATTCAGCCATAAGGGTGCAAATAAGCAGGTGAAGTTGCGCGCGTCCGCTAGTTTTATTTAAGATAAGAACAGGTTAAAATTATATTTTCATCCATTTCCTATATAAGATCTGGTCCAGACGCTCATAATTGGCGTAAAACCTTAGAAAATCTCATTTGTTTGGTAAACGAAGTGAAAATTCATCATCTTGAACTAAATTAGGGTGCCCTTTAATTATTGAGGGAACTCTATACAACTTGTACAGTGTTACAAATTTCTACTTAAACTTTTTGATATTTGACACTAAAGTGGTGTTGCTATGTGATTGAACGGTTGCAAGTTCAATTTCTACCGAGAATTGAATAGGTAGGTATAAATGTAGATATTTTATCTTTTGACCCACTTAGGCGAATGGCGCAAAACAGAGAAACTGAAACATTTATAAGAATTTTTTTGCCGCTTACTTTTAATGACTAAAAGAACATTTTCTTTTCTCTCGTTTTTGTTTTTATGAATTTTTTTTAGCTACACCTATCTGAGACCTGGGAGGTTTCCAGGTACTCGCCGTAAGTGGTGGTATTTCCCGAGTGGGGAATCGAACCCAGAACCGTCGCGTTTACAGAACCATGTTTATGCCCCTGCACCACAACAGCCTTATATTTTTTTCAAACAAAATCTCAATTAACAAATAACTAATCAATAATTTACCCAAATACAAATTTAAATAAATACAATCTATCGATAAATCTCGAAGCACACCACTATACGCTCAGACGGTCCCTATCGATCC
Organism: Heliconius cydno galanthus; assembly: GCA_036379175.1. NCBI lineage: Eukaryota > Metazoa > Arthropoda > Insecta > Lepidoptera > Nymphalidae > Heliconius > Heliconius cydno. The sequence goes on from JAKRZM010000587.1 coordinate 57,271, forward strand.
AGCATCCACCTTCCCACAATCACGAGAAACTATTGACCTTATATTTTTAGTTTTACTACAGAGAATGCTAATATTAGAATAGGAATAGTGTAGTTTAACGATGGTCGTGGGTTCGATTCTGGGAGAGGAATAAAGTAAAATTATAGGAAGGTACTCTGTATTAAAGTGTAAGAAATATCTTTATACGAGTATATTAGAATGATGAATGTAATATAGCCTATCGGTAGAGTCGATAAATGATGTACCCAATACAAAAATATTTTTGCAATTTGTTCTAGTACCTACTTCCTGAGATTAGCGAGTTCAAAGAAATAAACTATTTAGTTTAATAATATAATTATATATAGTATAGATGAAACAAGCTATGTAAGTTTTATCTTTTAAACAACGCAGCGGATTTTAATGCGGTTTTCACTAGTAAACTATAAATAGTGATTTAAGAAGAACGTTTATATATAATTATGATATAGGTATCCATATTATATTAGAGTATAGTCGATATCAATAATATTAAATATTCATAATTTTATTTTGCTATTATTTATTTATTTAGCTTCACGTTGTATCCTGTATATAGAGAACCTAGAAAACGAATTCTTCAGGTTTTACATTTTCTTCTTTGCCTCGTTACCAGAGCGAGAAATTAAAAATTAGTATTAAATACGTCATTCCCCTGAAGCCGCAAGCGGAAGTTTAGTTCTATTATATTACTTTACACAGTAAAATAGGCGTAACCCCAAGGAGGTGAACTGAGGAGTGGTTAGTGTTTTTTTTGTATTTTTGCAATCATTCTAGTTATATAAGAATTGGGTTTGTTTATCTTGTAGGTGTTATATTTTCGATATGGGATGGAAGTGGCTTTCAAGTTAGGTTCCTTTTGTCTACTCTGCTACATGTGGTAGATGCGCGAAGATATTAAAATAAAGCAGTTCATATAGGTGTTGCGGTCGCCGTGACTCATTAAAATGATGTAAAGATCTATCCCTACTCGAGAAAAGGAATTATTCTCATATTTTCCACTTTCGCCAAGAAAAGCGTGGTTTGAATTTTACCACTGAACACGTAGAGAGTATTTCAGGTGGAGAGAATATAGCAAAGTAAAGGTTGTGGCGGGCGAAGATGTGAAAGTAAAGAATTATAAGTAAAAAATAAGTAAGAATTGTAAGTAAAAATTTTAAGTCAAATATTGAATGTAGGGTAAAACCGGGATAGATGGCCCACTGGAACAGGTGGCACATTTTCTACAAAAAAAAATTTGGAAACGAATCCACTCCACATCCGAATAAGCTTAAAACTAAAAGAAAATTTAAATTAAAATCGTATCTATAAGAAATTCTGATAACCTAACGATACAATAAAGTTCAGGAAAATATATACACTTCGAAAAAGCAAGTACCTAAATTTATTTTATAACTGAATGGAATTTGTCAACATATAAAATTACTAAATGGAAATACCAAAATATATATTTTGTATGAACACAAAAACTAGAATACATTGCTACTTCTACAGTACGTATATAAATAAATTAGCTTTATTTTTGTTATTTTTTTTCACGTTCACGCTATAAAAGGACCTAGAGTTAAGACACTCCGTTCTCAACTTATCGTTCAAAATTGAGATATATATATAGAAAGCGTCACTTTATCTAATAGATCTACACGATCATTACATTTTCGGGCAGACAACAAGAAAAAATCAACCGAATAAACAACAAAGAAAAACCGAAAATTGACTGAAACGTAAAATGCGTCAAGCTAAAAAAATCGAACCTACACTAACCTCAATAGTAATTTTTCCATCAAATAGGCAGATTGAAACAGAAATATATAAATACACAAGCAAAAGCAAGTACGTTTCATAATTGAAGTGTTGCTTTGTCATATAAAGCAATGCATAATGAGATGTCGGGCTCTCGTGCCGCGCTGACGGTATACTTTTTTCCAGAAGTGCTCTCTTATTATATGAATTATAAAATATTACTTCTATGTTGCGTTGTGTGGGATCGATATATTTGATTTTAAATGTATTTTTACTTTTAAGTGTTTATATTTTTTTTTTGTAGACAGTACTAGGGGAGGATCGGGGTTGAGTGGGTTTTTGTTTATATTGAAAATAATGTTCAAATTATTTTTTTTAAATTTTATTTTAGAGTTTTCATTTGGCATTTGGACAGACCCTGGCAATAGCCAGGATTAATGCCAGGAAGAAGAAGAAATTTTGATTGGGCACTGTACAAATAGTATGATAACATACCCTGTATGTGTTCAGGGGTAAATATTTCGAATAGACAACATTTCACAAAATTGTATGATATTACACACATTTTTTGCCTTAAGTAATATTGAAATCAAAACAAAAAGTATATAAATTGAGTATTTTTTTATATAAATAATAAATTTAGTAATTTTCAATATGAGAGGAAAAAATTATTGATAATTAAATACAGACACAAACAGCTCTAAAAAGTAAACAAATAACTAGAAAAGTACTGGTAATTTTCAAACGGCTGAATACAGTTTTTTATAATTATGGATAAAAACACTCACACACCTTTCAAACAAAAAAACTTAATTTAAATTGGATCATTCGTTTGTGAGCTATGATACCACAGATACACGCGTACACAGATACGTTAAGCGTATAACACCCCTCTTTCTTGGTCGTGGTATAAAAGCAGAATAATTCATCACTAAACTCTCCACAAAAACAAAACTTAGGCATATTTAAAGCAGACAACGCCACTGTCTACAGTATAGTGACACAAGTGCGTACTAGAGAATTAAAACTTGCATTTTACACAGAAAACCTCAGTGAAGTTGAATTTTTGAATACATGAATAATAATTGATAACTTTCCAGAGTTTCTAGTGACAAAAAATGTTTTAAAAGGGTTTAAAATATTTTTTTAAAACACTTTTATGTATTTATGTATATGTATGTAGCTAGTGCCTCGTGAAAATTGGGATATTTTTTGTTTCTTAACAAAAAAAAAACTATTTCTCGGGAAATAATTTGAAACTACGCCTTTTAAGGCAATTTTTAATAAATTTAAATTTTTATGTTGCATAGTCGAATTTGTAATAAATTACTATTGTTTGTTTCAATATTGACTATACATAAATAAAATTAATTATTCCCTTTCATTTAGTTAATTTGTTTATCTAAATCTGTGTAATTGAGGTCAGTCGCTACGTAGGGGCACAAGCGTGCGACTGTACGCATGCTAGGTTATGGGTTCGATTCCCACTTGAGAAAATGAAATACTTAATATTCTCATTTCCATGCTCTGGGAACGAAGTAAGCGCGGCGGTTTTTCCCGCATAATCAAGTCGAGGACGGAGTGTCTGGACACTAGGTGCGTTAAGATGTACCCACGTACCGCAAGAATTCGTGTTGAGTGGTGGAACTGAACACCCCATTTCGTTTATCGACTTATGCAAAGAAAAAGAATGTATGAACAGAAAACTAATACTTTATAAGATATTCTCTCTATTCCATACAAATCTTATTTGGACAAAGCGAAATTATTATAGAAAATGTATACATGTATGGAAATTGAATAAACTTACAACGATGGAATCTCATAGGGAGACCCTTATGTGAATATATAATGTTAAAAGGCAGTGCTTTTATACAATAATAGTAGTCCATTCAATTTCAAAGAAATTATTTTAAAAAACCGGGCAAGTGCGAGTCGGATACGTCCAAGGAGGGCTCCGTACCATTATCTATAAAAATCATGTTTGTTGAAGGAATTTTTGTTATAGCGGCAACAAAAATACATCATCTGTGAAAGTTTCAACTGTATTATTATCACTGTTTATGAAATACTGCGTGGTTACAGACGGACAGAAAGACATCGAAGTCTTTCCTCTTTTACTCTTTGGGTACGAAACCCTATTTTTTTTTTTAAAATGTAGTACTTTTAGCGTAAGTCCCAGGATATATTTTAATCACGTCAATTTTCTCGAGAGAATCGAACCTTCCAAATCCTTCTTAAGTGAAGTTTAATAACATTTTAACAGATTTTGTTCTCTCACATGTAATGTGTCTATGTAAGTAGAGAGGGGAGAAAGAGGTATAATAAGGCTAAAATATTTTATTATTTTACAATAGATATTTGTCGAATGTAATTATAAAATATACTTTTTCTTAATTTCATTAAATAAAGTTAAATGTTTTGTAAATTAGTACGTAATTTAAATACTTACATGAACTTTTGAAATACGTATTACTCTTATAATATATTGGCTTCAATATAACTGACATGAGCCCGCTCAAACTTGAACAAAATCCGAATTCAAATTAAATTATGATAAGATAAGGCACGGCGTTATAATTAGTTACCCGACTAACTCCACGCTTATGTCTGCAAATGTAGGAAGAGTAGAAAGAGAGTGGAAAGAAAGAGATATTTTCCAAGGTGGGCTTTGACGTACGCTTTGAAGTAAGCATTTTTGGATAAGGGTTTTGTTTTAATTTTTCAGACTTAGTTTTACTTAACTACAAATTCCTAAGCACTGTGAGCACCAGATTACTTAAGGGTAGGCACGGTCTACCCGACTCCTCTATTCTCTCGCCTACAGGAAAGAGTGTAGAGTGACACACCAGCCATAGAAAGAGAAATAAAAATAAAAGAAAATCTTTCCGAATTTACGAGAAATATAAGCAATTAATACAATTTCATTGAAACCACGACCAATTATTGGTTGTTCATTCGTTCATTCGTACATATGAAAAAATTTCATAAAAGATTATTGAAGAGTATCAGGCCCTTATTAATTTTTGACTTCGAATATATTTTCATATTGCCTTTGTGGCGCAGTTGGTATGGTACACGCGATAGTTGTAGGTTTGTTATATGAATATGCCTGTTGGAAAAAATATTCATATCAAAATTATTTTAATTTTCAAAATCTTTAGTATGTACATAAATAATTTTACGCCGTTCTAAAAACTGAAAATGGGTAAAATTCTGTGAATTGGGAAGAATGTGAAAAATTACGTATTCTAGGTTTTCTAGATTCTCTGTCTACCATGCTAATATAATAGAAAAGAACCTAGCTGACGTAGCTCTACGTTTTGGTGTTTGTCATTTCTATCTATATTTCTTTACTTCTACCTATAATTTTATTCTGAAATATTCTTATTAAAAATAATTAACAGCATAAGTAGTTCATGTAGTAATTTCATAATAGCCACATATATTTTGTATATACTGGGCTCTTTCTGTTTATGGGTTGTTATAAATATCTTTTATTTATTACATATTTCATATTTTATCTCATTGAGACCAAATAAGAAGAGAAGCATATGAGAATTTCAAACTAGCTTAATATTGTGTTTTCAAAGAAGTGCAGGTTTATACAAACGCCGCCCGCTACAGTCAAATTTAAACGATTCCTAAAATATTTGTTATCCTTAGTGGGGAATAATATTTGAAAATGTTAATAAATCTTTATAAATTCATAACAACGATTTAATTAGGCGAAGTCTACTCTTAATAGTGACCAAGAAGTATTCACGACGCATTCGATAAAACAAATTCAACAAAAGCAGAGAACGGAGAGAGAGCTTATCACTTCTTCGTATTTTATGCCCACTACTATATGAACAGTAAGTTAGAAAAAATCTCTATAATATAAATGTGTGTTTTAAAATAGATCTTTCGCAGAAATAACTAGAAGAGCGAAAATATTGACTTAAAAGTCAATAGACAGTTGCTTGGAAATGTCTGTAGGTTCGATTGTATCTTGAAAAATATAAATATATATACAATTAAAAAAAGTATTATTTCCACGCCCTAATTACACAAATTATAAAGTAGGACTAAATATCACGCAGCATCTCGGAAGGAAATTTAGCGGAAAGTTGAGAACTGAGTGAGTTAACAATAGATAAAATAATTTTCCTTTTCATATCTCATTAGTATACGGTACGGAAACTGTTAATGTAAATTAAAAGTTAATTTTTAATTTCGCAAAAATAAATTGGTTTGTAAGCACATGTTAATATTACCGAAAAAATCTCAACATATTATAGCATTGGGAATATTTGTATTTGGACTTAATGAAAATTCCAAGGACAAATAGAAAATTGAGTGGAGTATTTAGTCCATGAATCCATTGAATGAGTATCGAAAAATATTTTAAATTGTCAAATATTTCAGTTCACGCCGTGTTCCGTTTCCGTTCGATTCCCGCGTTTTGATTGAAAATATAATAACGAGTTCAATTGATTCGGTACACGCTTTCCCTTTTCTTTAGTCTAGCTGTCAAATTATACATTTAATTTAATTTAAATACTTTGGGAACGAAAGTAACGTCACTATTTAAAACAAGCAGTTTTAACGTGATTTCAATAAAATTGTAATTGAAATTCTAATTTTTTTTTCCACTCCTTACTTCCTGTTGCTTATTTTGTAATGAGCAACAGTGAGTGGAGAAAAAAATAGCGCGAAAATATTAGAATGATTTTAAAATTATTAGTAAGTACTTATCGTTCGTATTAAGATAAAGCTATTATCTTATATGATATTTAAGACGTAAAAAAATCTAGTTTCTTTCAGTTCTTATAGGAATTAGAGAAATTGCTATAAAAACTGCTAACCTCCCTGCTTGCTGCCTGCTCCCCGACAATCCCTAACCTACATGTCAAATTTCAAATTTTTAGTCCCATAGATTAGTATGTGCGTCGTCTGTCAGTCACTGTGTAACGAAAGAGTTTAACAAATATAAATATATGTACTGATTTACTTTAAATATCGAAAAAAGAAGCGTTTGTATATTCGAAGCACAATTTAGAAGACAAAGCAGAGAACGCAACAGGTAAAATTCCTAGATTTATACAGAAAAATTACAAAACGAATAGACTTTACATCTATATTTAATATTCTACCCTATATTAAATAATTGAAAATATGCAAAACCTCCCCCATCTCCCTATTTTACCCTCTCGGGACGCACTTAGAGGAATCTTAACGCATTATATAGGAATCTATAATATTTTTTAAAGCAACCCCTAACGCAAGGGCGTAAAGACGAAAATAGTACAGATATTTTTAAATGTCCGATGAAAAAATCGATACGAAATAATCTTACCTGTCTCCTGCCGGCACCACACAAGACAATTAAAATCAAAATAAGGAGAAAATAATAAAGAGTAACGGAAAAAAAAACCAACGAAAACGTGAAAAAATAAAAATTTATTCAAACGGAAACGGAAGTGAAGGTGGGTTTTAAAAAAAATGTAACGAAGATTTTCGCTTCTTGAGACGCGATACGTGATGCCTTAACAAATGGTACTGGCGCTCTGGATGCTGTAGGCCTGGCACGCGGTTATATACCCGCGAGGGGAGGGGAGGTAGTGGCGGCCATTTTGATTTGGTTGCCATGGAAACCGGGAGATGGCCTATTACGCGAGGGTGGCGGAGATTAGGTGTAGGGATAGCAGAAATGACATTTTTCATTTTAGTATTGTAGATTTATAAATAGGATTTTTTAATGTTGAATTTTACTTTATATAGTGTTTGTGTAAATTTTATCTATCTTATAAGTTGTTCTTTTAAAAAACAGCAGACTTATTAAGTTATACTTAAATGAATGATCTATATCTTTTAATTAACATAGCATTATAAGACTAACGTTTCACATTCGTAAATAAGCTTAAAGAGCATATATTTGGACATATATGTAAAATTTAAGAAGAAAATTCTTATAAAAAATCGATAGATTAATTTGTTTGCTAGCCGTACATAGCTAGCGTCTGTTTCAATCGTTTACAGCACACCAGCAAACAAACACACACACACAAATATATGAGTTTCGGAAAAATAAATATAGATGGCGTTAAGGCTTCGAAATTTTAAGCGGAGTAAATCGATAGTTTGCTATAATGTAAAATATTGACATGGCTTCTATTCCCGGCTATGCCTGGAAAACTTCGTAATTATTTCAGAAATGTACGCAAAAAATATAAAATCACCAAGAATGTTCTTGGAAACCGGTTTTTTATATATTTGTGTTGACTTTTATTAATGATATGATGTTTTTATGAACCTTTAATTATAATTTTGATCTTTGGTTATTTTTGAGTATTTTCGTGTTAAATTGTAAAGGAATTTGTTGAAGTAATTTAGTAAATTCACTATATACGGCATGCGATACACCTATATCAAGTCTGTCTCGGTTAATATTTCAAGAGCTTTCCTTTGGGCAACATGATTTATTTGAAAAACAACTTTATCATAACTATATAAGGTGTATTTTTACTATAAACAGCAAATTAAACACAGTCCTGTAACTTTCCGACTTTATGCATATTTCATACAGTTCTAGCTTAATATTATTCTCAATAGATGGCGCTAGTTTTAATCTAAAAATATTTTATTTTATAAAATATAAAAATTACAATTTATTTATGTTTATAATTATGTATACATATTTCTATACAGATTTCTATATTTTTTAATAAAAATATAACTTTTGTTAGCTGACTACTCGACAATAGATGGCGCTATGAATGCTTACAATTTTTTAAAGCATTTAACATTGTTATCTTACACATTATATGCATGTATCAAACGTATATAACCTTTCTCTTAAATTATTGTGTATTTTAATAAAAACCGCATTGATAGACCCAAGCTTACATAGGTGGAAAGTGACTTTGTTTAAAACTATGTAAGGAAAAGAAGATATTACGCTATGAAATTTAGAAAACACGTTTTATTAAAAACTTGATTATTTACTTACAAGATTTATTTTATAATTTATATAGAGGGATCACTTTGTTTTATTTACCACGTATTTTAGAATAAACTAGTCGTTGCCTGCAATTTTGTTTTTAAGTATTGGCTTTATGTTGTTAATTGTAAAATTCAGATTTTCTCCCGTTACAGTAGAAATTTCGGGAAATCCTCGCTTAGTGGGCCTCTAGACTCCACAATGACTCTAAATGACAAAATCTCTAAATTTGCGTTCTACACCGCATATATTTCGGTTGTGCGTTGTCTGTCAGTCATTTAATTGAAATTAAACGAATATTTAAATTAAAAATAACTTCGCTTCGACATAGCTTTTAGTTTTTAGTGGCTTTGGATATTAAATCTCTTATATTTTTGAAGAAGAGCAGACAAATTAGTCCCTAGGATGACTCAAATAGTGAGTATTAGAATATAAAAAAGAATTATATTAAGAAAATTTGCATAGCGGCTGTACAAAAAGATTTTGTTTTACTTAAAAGTTAACTTTCCTACATACATATATTTCAGTAACGTAGAGAGTAGCAATTGATAGGGTTTTCATCTTTAATATCTTAAATAGTTGAGTTCCTTAAATGCAATAAGCGAGGAAATTTTGCAGTTCTTACACTCAATGTTTCAAAAAAAGGGAAAAGTCCGTTAAAAGTAGGGAGCAGAGTATCTTAATATTAGGTTCCCTCTGACTACCTTCTGACACACCGGATACAGAGTGAAATCGCTTTTTTTAGAAAGATATATAAAATCTTCCACGAACTTTTGAAAATCATTCTAGAAAGATCTAGATAGAATAATTTACTAAGACTCTCATACATACATATACAAACACACACATATACAAAAAAATGTATGAACACAAACAAAGCGATAGAGCCTTATATTTGCTTTCTCTTTGGAACGTTATTAAAAAACTTGCGCTTTAAAAATGTAATTAACATACACTACGTGTTTAGTACAGTCGGCCACGGATTTTAGAAACAAAATATAAATAACATAAACGAACCGGTTGTGAGTTCGACCTAGGGGAATGGATTATTTTCATTTCCTTGCTCTGGCAAGAAGCCAAAACGCGGCGTTGAAGTCCGCCACTAAACACTCAATGTCCCATAATTACACACATGCTACGGTGATCACTTACCATCAGGTGACCCGTACGCGCGATTGCCTTGTCTTTGCCACAAAAACAGAAAGAATACGTAGACAGCACGCGGTGTTAAATTACCACTAATCGATACGCATGGTCTCTATAATCGGAGATATGTAGAAAAAATCGTTCTTTGTTAATTATATGTAGGTACGATATTGTTATTCCTTTCACCTTTAAGAATAAGGAAATATCAGAAGATTCACTTCATCCAACAGTATTTGAACCTTATTTTTGAGCTCTAATATGTAAAATCTTCGTATAACATAAAAAATATAAGTAAAAGTAGTTTAGTTTTACATTATTATAATAACAGTTACTGTAACTTGAGGTAGATGAATACAAATTTCAAATAATTATATAGGAAATATATCTTATTTGGACAGTTGAGGCCCTCGGATTCCTACTCGGAGCAATGAATTATTATTATTTTTTTCTCTCTTGCAACAAGATTCTGCCGAATTAAGTTCCTCTAGTTAACAACAACTCGAAATTTTGGGAACGGGTGTCTCTGAACACTAGGTTCTCTCTGCCCAAATAAAAATATTATGAAGATAAAACTCGTTCTTGAGTTCCACCAATCAACACGTAATGTCTCGAAAATAGTTTGGTAAGTAAACAATGTAGACAGTGTTAAACTACAAAAAATAATAATAGTCCATCTTCCATACAAAACGTGCGTAGCCGAGTGTACAGCATTATAGTGATCGTTTTGCTTCTAACAGTAACAGTTACTGTAGCTGGGAGTGGATGAATATTTTTCTGAATACCGCGACGTACATACGAAGGGGTGCTGGCTGGTAAAGGATTATTATTTTAGTTATATTTTGCATTACCAGGATAGGGGCTAGTGCTTAGTCACTCCACTCCACACTTTTTTTAAAGTAGTGTCAAACTAAAACTTAATATAACAAGCAGTTTAAATTAATACAATATTTTCTTATTAACATAATTAATTTTTATATATTCTTATTTGTAGTTTCAATTCACAACCAAGCAACAATCAACCTTTTCATACATGTAATTCATGGGGTTCTCATGCTTTTCACATGACCTTCCTCCGTGTGTGTTCCTGAAAATGAACCCACAATAGATGCTGTGCCAGTATTAAAAAAAACCACTAAGATCCAATTCCCCCTTCGCCTGTACCACGTAATGAAGAGCTCCAGTCATTTGTCAGTTAGTCTGCTAAAATCTGTTTGGAAACAATTTCGTTATTACCGTTCACGTTTAACGTGTACTGAATAAGCTTGGTCAGCTTGTATTTAAAACACATATTACGTACGTATATTCGAGTGTTAAAACACTCCGTTCTCCGCTTTCCGGCGGTACTCAACACGGTGTTTCATTAGGTAAATAGGAAAATGAAAATAAATCAAATATAACTATCCATTGTGGAAATTGGCAGAGAAATGAAAATATGAAATACTAGCGGCCCGCTCGCGGTTACATCCGCGTGAACTNTACTGTGTGCGGGATATAGCGTGAAGTTAATTTTATTAAGACCAAAAATTATATTAACTAAGTATTTTTGTTTTCGCGATATTGCGTATTTAAGTGGCGGAACTAAACCCCGCGCTCTGGCTAGTCAGAGTGGAAGACATTCTCCCGATTTTCAATCCCTGTGCCACGACGGTATTTAAAATAAAAAGAGAGATATTTAACCTTTTTTAATCTCAGTTAATTAGTTATCTCTATAATATTTCGTTATTAAAAAACATAAATTAATTTGTCTATTCCATTTGAGTTTCATTAATTAAGCTTAAATATGTATTTGGGCATAAGTTATAGAGTTTTAGGCCTTGTTTGTTGTTATTTTTTCTTCCGGTAAAAATCGTTGAATTATAAAAAAAAAATTAAATACTGAGCCCATAGTGACGCATCGTTACAGCGTCTAAATAGAAAGGCGACGATTGTGAGTTCGATTCGTGTCGTGTGAATAGAGTGTTTTATCACTAGATTTTCTCTATCTACTTTGCTATAAAAAATGTCGCATTTATTAGATTTACATATCTTTCACTTAATTATAACAATTTCAATATTATCATTTATCTATATGGAAGAAAGGAGAAAATTATATTTATGGGTTCTATCACCATTAGGGAAAACGAATTACCCGTAATTCTGCGCTCTTATTAAATAAAACTCGACATTGACTTTCCCCATTCAACATTTAAACGACAACGGAATTTCTTGATACTACATTGTCACACAGCAGGGTAGATAGAGGGAACCAGGGAACCTAGTATCAAAACACTCTTCTCCGTTAAAACACTTACATTCTCCACTTTCCGCCTAAATCTGGTAGAGTGGGGGAATTCAACGCTACGCTTTGCCTCGTTACTAAAATGAAAATTTTGAATATGTACTTAATTCCTCCTAGTGGGAATCGAACTCGCAATCGTCGCATTCACAGTCGCACGCTTGTGCTTCTACGCCATGACGGTATTTCATTATAGTAAAGAAGCAAGAAAGATTATCAAGGAAAATGGAAATCAAAAGCTCTCTCTATTCTCTTTAGGCTATAGGACGCTGGGAGAGTATTATAAAAATATGAAACTTATCTTAACAGATCGCTGATGTGGAAAAATGTATCGAATAATCTGTAATAGGCTTGTCGTCTACAGATTTGGAAACGCGCCAACAGTTGGTAGAAATGCTTCATATCAATGTACTGTAAATATTATTACGGGTTTTTTTTATTAGCTTCTCGCTTTATCCCGCATATAACAAGATAGAAAGGGAAAATCTAGTGTTAGAACACTCTATTTTTCGTCTTAGTTTATATTTTTGGGACTATGTTACTATGGTTCTTCTTTTTTAGATATACAAAAATATTTTGATTTCGAATTTGTGTGGCGAGAAGGAATTAGATTTCTTCTTAACAATAAGGATACAAGAAGCCTCCGCCTGGAGCTACCGACAGTATAGAAATCTCGACAATAAAAAAAATCATTTGGTTCTTTAAAAATATTTTTTTAATTTATTCATTATTTTTATTCTTTTACTTATTAACTTATACGTCCGTACGACGGCACTGGATCATTAAATAGTGTCATGTTGTTCTGTATTGGGAAATTAAAAAGAAAACAAATAATGTTTGAGTTCATGATTCATGGAAAATAGGAAACAGTGATCACTTATCACTTTCATTTTGTTTTTTTCATAATAACGTAGAAGCGTACTATCAATGTGTCACAGAGTGGGGAAAACAAATTATTATTATTTAATCTGTGGATTTAACTGTCAAATTTGACATTTATATATAAAAATAACCTTAATAGCATAAATGAAAATTTTGTGGTAAAAATGAAGGATAATTGAATAAATAAATAAATATAAACTACAATTACTATAATTACAACTACACTTCATCGTTTCTAGTTGTAATGTGCCTAAATTTCTGTGAATTTTGGACATGGAGAATATCGTGTTGCGTGATTGCACTTATTTGTATATTCATTGGGTTTTTATATGGACCATACCATACTGTTATGTATTTTACAGGTTAGTTTACCATGGATTTAGTGATTCTACGTACCTATTTTTATAACTTTTAGCGTGACAAAGGGGTCTCTCATACCCTTATTTCGATATACCAATAAAAGTATTAAAAAACTAGTGTTAAGACACTCCGCTCCCCGCTTTGAAGGATGTAGGAAAAAGCGTGAAACTGATATAATTTCGTTAATGACATTTTGTATAATATCGGGTACCTGGGAACCTACTGTTAAGATATTTCGTTTCCCATTTTCGTGAGGTCATCGTGGTAATATAGGCACTGTCATCTATCTGACTGTAGGATCGATTTCCACTCTGAGGCATTATTTATTTTCATTTCATCGTATTGACATATTGATAAATTTGTATTGACAAAGCGCGGCTTTAATTTCTTTCCTTCCACATGTAGGATACAGTGTAAAGCTAAAAAATTAAATAAGCCATTCTTTTAAATTTTTTATCAATTTTACAGAAAATCGTCCAGAAATATCCAATCTTCTGAAGAAAGAAGAACCATTAGCCATATTCCTTTGGTCACTTACTGGCTTCATGTGGTACATCCTCATAACAAATCTATTCCTTCTTTTAGCATCTACTAGAAGAAGCGTATTTCTATTAAATCTTTATATAATTTTAACAATTACAAAACTGGTAGCCTTATTAACATTTTGTATGGGTTTCTTCATTTTTTGTTCAGCATTTGACAGACATTGTTTTGATCACAGTAAGGTTCAGCAAGACCTTGGAGCTGCTATAGGGCTGATGGTGGGCTGTGTGCTATATATAAGTATTTGGATTGTTATTTTGTTTGTTGTATGCAGTTATAAATTGAGTTTGCAACGTTTTATGACTTTTATTTTAATATTTGTAGTAGCTCTTTCCTGTGGCTTCGTCTTCCTTCAAATGGAAATAGCTGCTGTAGTATGCCGTAGGGGTTCTTGGGGGGATGAAATGATTTTGAAAAGAGCAACTGTTGAGTTTCTTGCCGGCTCTTCTCAGCAGAACTGCCTTCCGAACCGGTGGTAAATTTTTGTTCATATGTTCATTCGACGATTCAAAAGTGCTTATAATAATTGCCTATTTGAATAAAGAATATTTTGAATTTGAATTTGAATTTTGTTTTCCTCTTTCTGGTAACAAGGGGAAGCACAGTGTTGAGAGCCGATACTCAACACGCAATGTCTCAAGAATTTAGAACCTACCTTGCTATATGCGGGATACAGTGTGAGGCTGAAAATAAAAATAACATGTTTCTGAGATAAGCGCGATCAACCAAACGAACTGTTCAGCTTTATAATTTTAGCATCGATTGACAATTACTAAGAAAATTAGTGCCACAGAAATATTACTATTCAAAGAATGGTAAAATAAGAGAATATTCATTTTTTTCGTCCGGATAAAACGAACCGCGGCGTTGAGTACCGTTCTACCATCACGTGTCAGTGCTGTCAGTGCAAATTTCTAAACAACACTGACATTTATACATATATAATTTGGAAGTCAGTCCGGTCAGGGCCATCGCGTAAATAAATAATGGGCGCACGGTCTAAACGCCAAGTCCCCCTGTTGACGGTCAACACAATAAAACGTATTGTGTTGAAAATGTTATCACTCTGCTGTTTGGTTCCTTATATTGCTTGGAGTGTATGTAGGTGTAGATGTGTTTTGTCGTTTTGTTTGGGTAGCTGGTTCGAATTTTAGGGGGTTCAGTGATTTTTTCACTAGACCACACATAACAAATATAAAAAATTGTTAAAAAAAATGTATTAGCTTTCGTATAATTTTAAAATATAATAATTTACTTTACTATCAAGTAAATTATATTTTCAAAGAAAACAAACAATAAATAACTATTGACACCATTCATTATTTTTGTTCGCCTGATTGTTTAATATTTTGCAGTAGAGTAGATATAAAAAAATCTTTTATTTAAACCGACGAAATAAAAACAAGTTAATTTTTTTTCAATAAACAACAACAGAAACATTCGGCGGAAAGTGGGCAACGGTGTGTCTTAACACTAAGCCCGCTCTGTCTACACTGCGGTGTGCGGGATACAGCGTGGTTTGATTTTTTAATATTGTTTTTTTATACTCTCGCAACCTTATACCAAATTAAACGTCATTTTTCTACATAACCGCTAAATATACACAAAATTTGTATTGAAAATATTTTCAAATGAAATTTAAAAGAATTTTGCTGTTTCTGTTATTTTAGTCTACTACTACTAGTGTTTCTATTTAAATGACAATATAAAAGTTAATGATATTCTTTGGAAATATACACCATAAATGATATATTTTTATATAACAACTAGTGGACCCGAACGCGGCTACGCCCGCTTGAACTATGCGAATATTTATTAAATATATTTATGAAATTATTTTCAGTTTTCAATAGAAGGATGCGTTAAGCAAGCTCATTTTGGGTGACGTGTTCTAATAACAAATTTTGCAAATCGTTGCTTAGCAACGGTCGCATAGCGACGGTTGCTATTAACATGGCGAAATAAATTGCATGTCAAATTAATAAGTATTTTAATATATTGGTATATATTGAAAATATTACAAATGCGAAAAAAAGTATCCTATGTTCATTCCGAGACCCTCAAGTATCTCAACATGAGTATTTTATCACAATTAAATTAGCGGTTTGGCCCTGATTGCGTAAAAGACAGACACACAGACTGACAGAGTTACTTTCGAATTTATAATATAGTTATGTATTATATTCATATAAAACAAGAGACAAAAACATATATAACATAAACTCAACAAGTACGAGTAACAAGGCGTAAAGTGAACAATGATAGTACAACGCACACCCATTTATTAATTTAACTCACTGTCGCTTTACCTTTACACATGTCATACACGAGATAAAACAATATTCTCATACAA
>JAKRZM010000587.1:73592-98768 GCA_036379175.1 Heliconius cydno galanthus
TTTTTTTTTTAATTATTGATATATTTTTTTAAGTTGGCGTTTCAGATGGCAATCGATACTTTTATCTATTTTGAATGTAGGGAGTGTATGGGAGCACTAAGAATAGTTTTCTCGAAATTCCAGTGTGAAGGGAATACACCAATTTACTAACCTCCGCTGGCTAACAATATTTTAAATAAAATTATATAGTTAGTTTTTTTTTGTATTATGATGTTTATGTCAGTGCTTGAAATTACTAATACTGGTATCTATATAAAAATAATACACATTTTTAATATAAATAAATTTCATTAATATAATATATTGAAAAATAATATTTTATTTACGTAAGTCCATTGTTTAAGTGGCCATACGTGAGCTGTCACTAAGTTTTACACAATAGGTGTAACTTTCGAGTTATAAGTTCAATTGAATTTTCAGTTTTACCATTGTTTTGATAGATTTAGTTATTTCACAGCGTCTGGGTCTAGACTTTAAATCATATTTATATGAATTGTATATTAAATAATAAGCTAATTAAAATTCTGTTTTCATGTTACAAAAAATACGCTTCCTAGCAAGTTTATCAGTGGCTCTTTTGAATGTAAAAGTTACAATTTAATTATAGCCTATATTTATATAAATAGTTGTATATAGACTATAACTTTCTCGTTAAAGGGACTATCTAACAAAACAAATATTCGGAGTTCGAATTTGCTGTTCCTAAGATTAGTACGTTCAACCAAACGAACCCTTCAGCTTAGTATAAATATGTATACATGTTAGTTATTAAACCTGAAGCTACCTGATCTACAAACTACCAAATAGAAGATAGGTTCAAATCACCATCCCTAAATAGAGGTATAGCAAGTCATTCAGAAAGTCATTAATTTCCGCAGACGACCGTCCACAACAGAGTCCAAATGCAAACTGAGATAAACGTTCCAAATTCAAATTTCACGGCTGACCGGAGACATGACTGACTTCCGGTGACGGTTGGAATGTTATCTACAAATGTTTACAAATTTCAAGGGATAAGTTTTAGAATAGATTGACAATTGCTATTTTATCTGTCCTTAAGTTATCTTTGCCT
Organism: Heliconius cydno galanthus; assembly: GCA_036379175.1. Taxonomy (NCBI): domain Eukaryota; kingdom Metazoa; phylum Arthropoda; class Insecta; order Lepidoptera; family Nymphalidae; genus Heliconius; species Heliconius cydno. The sequence continues at coordinate 74,665 of JAKRZM010000587.1, forward strand.
GATTTACGTATAAAGAGAATAATAGTAAAAAAAAACATTGTATAGTTTAGAGAGCTGTTAGATAGAGTGAGTGATTGATATTATACCCGGCTTAGAACGCTAACACTTGATATTATGTAAGTCTTGGCGAGTGTAGGGGAGCTATAGGAAAGGATTTTATCAAATTTCTATGGGAGCGGAAGCAAATGAGATTTTACGTATGATAGTCCAAGGAAACAAAGTTACGGGCTATAACTAATATCTGGTTATGGGTTCGATTTCCACTCGAAAGAAAGAATTAGAAAAAATATTTTCGTTTATTCTGTCAGGCGAAAACACACAATACACAATGTATTGAAAATTGGCCTGTAAATTAAAGAGAGCACTGAGAGTGCATATCACTATATGCGGGATACAGCGGGAAGGTAAAAAAATCAAGATAATGAAAAACAGAGAGAGTCACTTATCTATTGTAATAGGTTTCCTCTGTCATATAAAAAAACGATGTATGCATTAAAAAACCCAGATACACACAGTAGTGGTTAAACTAAATGTATATTTTTCAGGAATATTGAACGAAACTTTGATAGGATGTGTCAAATCTAATTGAAATTTAAAATATTATGTCTAAAATTATTGAGTATGTTTCCATTATAAGAAAAACTAACCTTAAAAATATTTTATATTATTAGCGTCTATTCCTATAAAAAAAGCAGAGGGAATCGAGTGTACAAGTTACTCATTATTCCGTTCTTTACGCCACTCATTAATTTACAAGATGCTTGCGGGCTGGATCTCGCAAAGGGGATTCGGGAAAATTACTATATTTTAAATTATTTTCAAATCAAATAAGAAGACAAAGCGCGTCGTTGAATTCCTTCACTAAACACGAATTTTCTTGAAAATTGGGTGAAGAAATTGGGTGAAAAAAATTCATGGTGAACGGAGCACTGCTATGTGTAAAAGACACACAAAAATCGGGCACAATCATGGTTAAAAAGATATATTTTCTCCGTGTAATATGGACACGAACCCTGATACCAGGATAAGGCACGCCGCCGCCATCTTTGGAAATCGTTTTGCGCGCAAACTGCCGTCATCTGTCAAACTGGCGCTACAATACAAACATGGCGGTTAAAGGCAACGGGTATAATCTTAAATGCCAGACTAGCAGACTAACTATTACTTTCTTTATTAGTTTAGACTTTATTAATTTTATTATTGATTTCTTTCATGTATTTAACCTTATGCTTTAGTTAGTAAGAATACTAACAGTGACATATATATGACGAGAATAATTATTCTTGGTGTATTTAGTAGACGTGAACAATAGTTTCCGTGAACATGAAAACGTAAAATATTTTTTTCCCATTTTCGTAATATTTTTAAGAAGTTATCCTTTAATGCTTATCTACACTTTCCAAGGAACTTATGTTTTTTTTATAGCTTCACGTTGTATCTCTCTTATAGCAGGATAGGCAGTGGGAACGCGAGAATCTAATGTTAAGACACCCCATTCCCATAAAGACACTTCCGTACCTCGTTTTCCGCTGAATTCTGAAGGTGCTGGTGTTTAGTGACGGAATTCGACGCCGCTTTGTCTTGTTACTAGAACGAGAAAAGGAAAATATTAAATATTTCTTCGAACGCACGACCTATTCGTTTACATTCGTTTACTACACGTTTGTACCCCTCCAGGGCTCTACACCGCGTAGCTTCAGTTGTGCGCTGTCTGTCTTTCACTTAATAACGAAAGTTGCTTATATATCAAAAATTTAAAATTACTTATCTGACAAGAATGTATTAAAAAAGTATAATTACTATTTAGGGATCATCTCTCCAAACGATTAGTTAGATTTTGTTTAGCTTTACGCTATAAACCGCAAAAGCAGGAGGTACAGCCTAGAGCCAAGACGTGCCTTCCTACGCGAATTGGAGACAATGCGTGTGGAGTGGTGCAAGTCAATCCCTATGTCTTGCCAGAATGGGGAAATGAAGACATTTGATCCCGCCATATGGAGATTGAATCCACAACCATTGCGATTGCAGTCGGACATTTTCTCCAATGACTCAATAGAAAATCATTTGTAATGTATTTTAATTTAAAGGAGGACAAAGAAATTGAACACTTTACTTTCTCCGTTAATTCTGAACTCCAATTGAGTCTCAGCTGCACACCAAAACTAATTTTCCTTCATAATCCATACAAAATGTATTAACTAAAGTTATCTCGTAAAAATGGAATTTGAATTATCCCAAGTTTTGATATGAAATACGAAATACAAGCGAATTGTATGATTTGTATGGAAATAAACTTAAATAAAATATTCTTAGACGTGTAAATAATTGGTATATTATACAGAAACGCTTCAAACTGTAAGAAATTTTTGTGCGGACATGCCAATGTGGTTTTTTTTGTTTTTATCAATTTTTTTACGAATTATTTTCATTTCCTCAGTCTGAATTTCAAACAGCGGTGTCAAGTTCTGCCAATCAACACAGAATGTCTCAAAAGTAGGTTCCCTCTGCCTATATGCAGGATGCAGCGTGCTTTTTAGTGTATGTTTGTAAGTTAGCAATGGAAACACAAGTCAGGATGACAGATTTTGATGATTCTAACGTCAATTATAAATATTAATAGTAATATCTTGCCAGTATCACTAAAACTATGATCACGACCAGAATTTAACCACAGCGAGGATCTCTTCTATTTTGTAAAAAATATGATCTTTTCGTTCCCTCTGCCTACCTAGCTATGTGCGGGACACAGCGTGACGCTAGAAAAATATTTTTTTTTACTTTTTTATGGAGTTCGTTTCTTTTACCTTTTCATAATTCTCCATTTATGGTTTGGATTTAATATTTACTTGAAGAAAATGTATTGGTATTTATTTTTTCGTACCTTTACATACACGAGTAGACAGAGGGAACCTAGTGTTAAGACATATCATTCATAGCGTCCAATTTTCGAGACATTACGTAGAGCAAGTCGCGGAATATTAACATTATTATTGTCCTCGGTCTAGTACTGAACCCCCAACGTCCTTCAATGAACAGTAAAATAAAATAAAATAAAAAATTAAATCCACAATTGCAGTCGTATCAACATTATTACTTAAAAAGTCCATGTAATATTTAACCGGCGGGCAAATTCTTATTCAAATGAGTTTGGATCGTATATTTTTACTTGTTGCTCTTCATGAGGGGGACAGGAAGTTATTAGGCGGTCTACGCTAGTTGGTGACAGGATGTGGGTTCGAATTCAATTCTGTGGAGAGAATGATAGCGAGGTAGGTGCAGATTTTATATATATTTTAAGAAAATAATTAAATAAAAATTAATTAAAAAAACAGAATTTTTACCTTTTACATTTAGTAAACGCATTCTACGCATTCCTGAGGAAAAGGGTCTTGACTGACGGAAAGACGGTCGGACAATAAAATTATACTATAAGGGTTCCTTTTTTCTGTCGAGGTACGGAACCCTAAATACATATAATACAATTTTAGGAAAGAAACTTAGGAAAGACTTTTCTAAATAAGTAGATAATAATAATTTCCTAAAAGGAGGAAGAGATGAGAACGAGGAAGTTAACGTTAGAAATGAAAATAAATTAAGTATATGTTCCCTCGTACGTGAGAATCGAACCCATAACCGACGCGCTTACAGTCACACCACTGCGGCCTCTATAATATTAGAATAATAAAATAAGTTTTAAAATGTCGTCAACTTTTATTAAAACTAGGTACTGAAGCTTTAGGAATACTAATAAGGCTTTATAAAAATCTTTTCTTGTAAAATATACAGTTTTGTGCAGGGTTCTGTACATTTTTTATGGAGGTTGATCGTGGCCCATTGGTACAAGCGTGCTTCTGTAAGCGAAACAGGTCATGGGTTCGATTCCCACTCGAGAAAAATATACTCGTAAATATATAATATTTTCATTTCTTCATTGTGGTAACGAGGCAAAGCGTTCGCCATTCAACACTCAATGCCTCCAGAATTCGTCAGAAAGTCGAGAACGGATATGTAACTAAATGGGAACGAAATATCTTTACATAAGGTTCCCAGGTTCCTTCTGGCTACCATACTATGCGAAGGATTTATTTATATATTTATTTCAATTTCTGGCTGTAAAGGCGGCGGTTGTGATTAAGATCCCCACTTCTGATCCACACAATTGGTGGAATAAATTATTTTCATTTTCTCACCAATTATTATTAAAATATGCCGAAGGGCGGCGTTGAGTTCCGCTCCTCAATTTAAATTCTCTCTGCCTTATGCGGGATGTAGCATAGTATGTTGCAAAAAAATGCTTTGTAAAAAGCCAAGGAGCCCTAAAAATTAAGACGCGATTAATTTTTAGTTTGTTACCCACCCCTTGTTTTTAATGGACATTATGTCTGAAAAGCAGATTTAATTGTACTTAAATTTAAATGCAGTTATAGTAGTTTCGTTCCGACGGTATACGTGTTTATATTTTTAAAATTGTAACTCACAACGTCTTAGTGCAGTGGTACCCTGGTTCTGGGTTCAATATCCATTCGGGGGAATGATTTTATTTAAAATTAAGTTTTAGAAAACGTGTATATATTTGATCGTAGTGAGTTTTGTTTCTAAAAATATATCTATTGTGTTAAAAAAATATTTTAAGAAAGTTAATATTTTTCTTTTTTTCCTTAATTTTACTAGACGTACGGGAATGCCCACCCAATTCCTACGCCCATACTACTAATGTATTATTACTCAATCATGTCTATTGCTTACTATCAGGTGACTCGTACGCTCGTTAACCTTGTCTTTTCCATAAAAAAGGGGAAAGTGGTTAAATTTCTGACTAATACTTAACACAAAATGTAAAATATACAGAGGAAACCTCTTGTCTTGACACTCCGTTCTCCACTATGTGTGGTGGTAAAGTTACAAATTGCTTTGAAAAATTAATATTGCCTTATATGAGATACTAGTTTGGACAATATTATCTATCTATATAATATACTATGTTGAAAGCAGGCGACGAAGCAGATGTCATGCGATGCACCGACCTGGTTAGGGCTGACCTTAATGGCCCTCCGAGTGACCAGGCAGGTACACCACCAACCCTTAAAATACATCTTTCTTTCATTCTTCTTCCGTATTACCACGTTTTCCTTTCAACTTCACGCTGTATCCCGCATGTAGTAGAGAGAATTAGTGTTGCTCTAGGCTCACCCTGCCAATAACATATACCACCTCAAGCACTTGTCATTTTTCTCTATCTGTATAGGTCAGTTGTGGAGAGGCATCAACGTGCGACCATAGTGCTGACAGTCAAAAGCTGTTCCAAAGAAATGACAATTTCCAGAAACTTCTATAATAGAAAACACTTACTAGCTACCGTTGTGGCGCAGTGGCACTAGAGTGTGACTGTGAACGTAGCAATTGTGGCTTCAAATCACTCTAGGGAGAGTTAATTATTTAATATTTCCACTTCCTCGCTCTAGCAGTGCAGAGAATTTAATATTGTCATTCCCACACGAACAGAGTGTTTCAACACTAGTTTCACCGTGCCAACCTCGTTATAATATGCGGGATAAAGCGTGAAGCTAAAAAAAAAACAACTTACCTCTATATTCTCATATCTATATACAGGTTATGTTTTATCATAAAAAAATATATGTTTAGTTTCTCTTATATTCATAAAATAGAGCGGATGGTGGGTATTATTGATTTTTCTTAAGCCAATTGGGTGGTACCACGCCCACTGCAGTGGGAGGGATTAGATGGGATGTGCTCAAAATGGTTTGGATAAGGCATTTTGAAGTGAGCACTCTCTTTATTTTGGGTTGTTTTTGGAAGATTTTTCTTTATTGTGGACAGTTTGTGGTAGATGATAAGTTATGTACGTATGTAAATATCTTTTTTAATTTAGACCTGATAATATTTTAAATAACACTATATAGATGTTTGGTTTGTATCTAATCTTTTTCTATATTAGTTTTTTAGGCTACTAAAAATATAATAAAGCCGTCGTGATTAAGTGGTACAAGGGAGTTACTGGAATCGCGATGGTTGTGAGTTCGATGCTCAATCGGGGGAATGAATTATTATTTATTAATAAATTTCATGCATTTGCATTTCACTCAACACGTAATGCCTCAATATTCAGCAAAAAGTGAGAAATGGGGTTTTAACACTACGCTCCCACTAATTACATTGCTATATGCGAGATAGAGCGCAAGCTAAAAAAATTTAAGTATCACATTAGATGTACAGTTGAGGATGAAATAATCATAATCAATATTTTCATTTCCACGCCCTGGTGACGAGTTAAAAACTAGATGTCCTATGATAAGTTTACACTTGTATTGCAACTCCAAGTCTCTGCTCCAAGTTCCTTACTTTAGGAATGCCATGGGTCCAGCTCCCTTACGATACATCCACGGATTGCTAAGTCCCTTCTGAAATTATCTCCATTTTATGCGGAAAGCGGAGACTGTTCGAGAGTGACCCTTGAATTTTTCCGTACCCTAAGGCTAAAATCCCCTACCATCCGCCTGTCTGTCCATCTGTCACCAGGCTGTACCTCATGAATTATTTTAATTTCTTAACTTGTATAAAAGGACAAAGCCCGGTATTAAGTTCTACCACTTGATATGTCATGTCTCGAAAATTAGACAGAATATGGGGATGGAATATCTTAACATTAGACTCCTTTAAAATCTATCCTGCTATTCGCTAGATAAAATGTGAAACTAAAATGTTTTTTCCTCAAATAGAAATCAAACCCAGAACCCACACGTGTACACCCAGACATCCCACGCCAACATAAAATGTGCAATTACCCCAAAATACATTACCCTATCCATTTTTCAAACATTTTGATAAAGTAGCGACACGCCTACCGCAAGTCCCGCCTTCATGAGTGGGCGTAACACTGCAGTCTGTCTGTTCTTTGCAACTGTTGTTTTACTTCTACCTTGATGTCCATTGTTTACGAGATATATATGGAAAATTGAATAGATATAAAGTTTTCTTTATATTTCCTTTGTGTTTAAAGCGGCATACAGTCCAAATGCAAACGCGAAGGTTGTGAGTTCGATTCCTATTCAAGGGACTTACTATCAGTTCCTATGCTCTAGTATACAAAACGCGAGTTTGAGTTACGCCACTTAGCTGTAATGTCCATAGGTACATGGAGAACGTAGTGTCTTAACACACGGTTTTCTCTGCCTGTCTTACTATATGCGGGATACAGTGTAAAGTTAATAGAAAAATATGTTTTTTATTCTACGCTAGCTCTCCGCTCGCGGCAATGTCCGCGTGGTTTGCTAGTTTTGCCATGACATTCGTCTCGGTAAAAAGTAATCCACAATATCATTAATTAAACTAAAACAGCGTGTTCCTCTCTTTGAAGATGACAATATTTCATATAAAATTTCTACCCCACTTATACCTTCTTAGATTTTTCAAAATTCCATCGTTAGTGCTCAGTTACGCTCTAAAAGAAACCTATGTGCTCTGATCTTTGGGTATGTGAATCAACTTTACCTATAAATTACAATTAATTTACAGAAGACTAGTTATCACCCGCAACTTTGCTTGCGGTGAATTTCAGNTTTGTCCATAGATGGGGAACGGAGAGTCTTAACACATGGTTTTCTCTGTCTTTCTTACTTTATGGGGGATACAGCGTAGTTAATAGGAAAATATGTTTTTTATTCTACGCTAACTTTCCACTCGCGGCAATGTCCGCGTGGTTTTCTAGTTTTGCCATGGCATTCGTCACGGTAAAAAGTAATCCACAATATCATTAATTAAACTAAAACAGCGTGTTCCTCTCTTTGAAGATGACAATATTTCATATAAAATTTCTACCCCACTTATACCTTCTTAGATTTTTCAAAATTCCATCGTTAGTGCTCAGTTACGCTCTAAAAGAAACCTATGTGCTCTGATCTTTGGGTATGTGAATCAACTTTACCTATAAATTACAATTAATTTACAGAAGACTAGTTATCACCCGCAACTTTGCTTGCGGTGAATTTCAGGCGTAAAATAGAAAATTTAAATTATCCTGTTCCTGTAGGAATTACGAGAAATTATCTTTTAGTGCTCCACTACACTCTCTAACCTACATTTCATATTTCGACTCTCTAAGTTCAGTAGTTTGGTCTCTGCGATGTCTGTCAGTCACTCAGTAACGAAAGAGGTTACTTATATATAATTATACTTAGATATATAGGAAATACGAGTATAGGCTAATAAACATATTGTCCTTAACATATAACTTAACACGTAGTGCCCTTGCCTCTGCCCTGCCACGCTTATGCCCCTTTGCCACGACTGGCCCCCAGTAATTTAATGCAATTAACAAATAATAATAATATCTTCAAATAAATACTGATTTTCTTGTATTACTAACCTAGGTAATACTGACCCAGCTGTCCATATAACAATTTTTCACCTCCTTGCAACCGGGTTAACACTAGGTTCCTTCTTCTCCCCTGCTATACGCGCGTTACAGCGTGAAACAAAATTTTTCGACAGAATTCAATAACCAAGTGTGGTATCGATTTACTATAAAATTGTCTTAATCAAATATTTACGAATACCGACCCTCGGTCAGTTCAAGTTGTCTACCTTTAGGTATAATAGTTAAGTTATAGAGGTAAGGTGTTCGAATCTATTTAGTTACTAGAGTTTTTTAGCTTTACGCTGTATCCCACAAATAGCAGGGTAGGCAGAGAACCTAATGTTGAGACACTTCGTTACTCACCTTCCGCCGAATTGTTCAAGATATTACGTTTTAAGTGGGGTTTAAGCCTTACCAGAGCCTCTTTCCATAAGATAGGTGTCGAGACTAACGTAGAATCTGTCTTTCTTTACCATATCAATATACTAAGGAGGTATATAGCTGCTACAATATATTTCTTATATACGTAATGAATGTATTTAACACCAACGTGACCACCAGTCACCACCAGTTACCACTCTCAGGCGAGAAGATGTACGATACGATTAGTGTGGGTTCGTTTCTTATTTTGGAGAACTATTTTATATAGAGAATAGGCTATTTCTAAAATTAATGTTATATTTTCACATTGTATCCCACATATATCAGGATAGGCAGGGGAAACTTAAACTTAAGACACTCCGTCCCCCCCCCGTTCCCTTGAGTGGCGAAACTCAACGCCGCGCTTTATCTTTTTTCTAGAGCGAGTAAATACAAATCATTAATTCCTCATGTGGGGTTTCGACCCCATAACCATCGTGTTCCACTGCGCTGCGACGCGCGAATTTATAAAGTCATATTCATATATCAATGCAAAATATACATTTATTAGAGAAAACTCCTAAATAATGCAAACATTCTAAAGTATTTAGTGATGTACAATAATGTTATATCGATATTGTAATTAGCGTCGTACATTATCGATGTTATGACGTCGAGACTGCACTCAGCTATTAGGGATGGTTATATATCGATATTTCGGTAAATTGTGATTATGTTTTCATTTCTTCGCTCTGGCAGACGCGTGGTGTTTGTTGGGTTTGCCACTCAAACAAAATTAAATTAAATTAAATTATTAATTTTAATAGGCAAATATTCCCAATAATTACGAGTATTTTAAGCCATTTTTTCTCCCGTACTGTTTACATAGGAATGTTAAATGAGAAAAATAATGCATTTTCGAGCTTGTTGAGTTGCATAATTTAACACGATTCTTTATCTTGGTATCAGACCAAGAAAATAAAAATAAATCTTTCACTCCAGTGGGAATCGAACCCGCAACCGTCGCATTTTCATTCTCACACTGTGCCGCTGTGCAACTATGGCTCAAATATAATGTCTTAACCAATAATATAATAAATTATTAAAATATTTCATATGTAAAATTAATTATTTACAATCACAAATCGACGCTACCCACCCCTAGCTGTGAGCTCTGCAATAATTTCTGTACAAAATACAGCACTTACCGCGTCTGTTACTTTCGATATTCTACTGTTATACAGAGTGTTTATATTTGTGTAAAGAAGTGTTTAAGTGTATAGTAGGTTCTAATATTATAAGAATAAATTTATATATCTATACACAAAATGATCATTATCAACTTAACTAACTTAATTAACTCGAGGCATTCGTGAGGCAGGGATCCAAGCGTGCGGTTGACGGCACGATAAAGGGGTTATGGGTTCGATATTCTTTCAGTGAACAGAAGTATTAAATAAAGTTGGGAACTTAAGTGTCTTAATGTCTGCCTAAAAATTCTAATTGAATTACAAAGTATGGCAATAAGTTCGTCAATAAGGCAATAAGTTTCGATCGGAAATTGCAGAACTGAATAGACATTGACACTAGGTTCTCTCTACCCGCCTGTTTAATATAGGGCTTAAAGCTATAAAAAAATTCAAAAATTAAGCGGAAATGGAAGATGGAATGTATTAACGTTAAATTACCTTCGCCTATCCTGCTATGCGAGAAAAGCCGGTAAGCTGTTGTTAAATTAATTTAAGAAAATAAACCTCGATTAGGCACCATGTCAAAGTTTTGTAAAAATATATATATATATGAAGAAAAATAAGGATTAAATGTATTTAGAGTTAGTCTAAAGAATTAAATAAAAATATATAGTAGCCTCATTTTCAAATAAAAAAAAACAAAATATGTAATTTACAATCAACCTGTATACAATAATGAGTGAGCACGTACAACGATATATATTTAAATTTGATGCCGACTGGAGAACGAAAATGTACGGAATGTTTGTATGTATGTATGTATGTATGTACTTTAGGTGATTTCTACGCTTTAAGCAAAGTGTTTTCATATTTATAGGGAGAACTTGTGAGATATCACTACTTTTTTACCTTTGCAACCTTGATTAAAACTAATATTAGAGACATATTCATTCAATGATACAAAACGTGCAGGCAAATAGTCTTTTTCAATAAATAACATTTTAGGCAGTGTAATTAAAAGATCTTTGACCTTACTTTGACTTATGTTATTATTTCTTTTTTTTAGTTTCAGAAGGAACCTAGTGTTAAGAAACTCTGTTGACCACTCTGCGGTCTGCCTCTCAATGGACCCCATTCAGTAAATGAAATATTTCCCCGCTTGTCAATCTACTTGCAATGTCTTGAACTCGGACTGAAAGTAAAGAACGGAGTGTCTTGTAGTGTCTGACACTAGATTCTTGTCTGTCTCTCTCTCTCTCTCGTCTTATAGGGAAAATAGTGTTAGGCGGGATAAAGCTGAAAAAAAAATTAAACACAAAGGGAAATACGTGTACAAGAAATAAAATTCTGAACATAATGTTCCACAGAAATTGAATCGAGTTAACGACCAATAAAAGTGTTAAGAACAAGATGTTGTATTATACTTTTTATTACCTCTATTTTGAAATTAAAAGTAAATAATAGAATACATGATCGTTAAGTACTCGTAGTAGTAGTGAGTTCGTTTAATTTTCACGTTCAATTTTAATGATATTGCATGTTGTTTGGCGTAACTCAAGGCTGCGCTGTTTTGTTACCAGAGCAAAGAAAGAGATAGAGAGGAAATGTAAATATTAAATATTTAATTTCTTGGCTCGTGACTGTCCTTATTATTTTCATGCTTTTATTTTTAGCTTATTTTATGAGTAAAAAAAAAATTTTTTTAGCTTTGCATTTTATCCTATATAATATATTTTCATCTTCCGTCTGAACGCGTGGCATTGGTAAAGCGTAATTCAACGCCGCTTCAGATCTGGAAAATTAAATCCATTCCCCCGACCTGGACTTGAATCTACGATTGCCACGTATACAAGATGCTATTCCACTGTGCTATGAGGTTCTAAATAATATTGTTCAGGACAAAATTCGAGACACAATCGTTAATATTACAATACGCCTGCATTTTATTGTAAGCAGACGTTGTTATACTGAAATGGTTATTTTAGTTTAGACCCTTGTCCCTTAGGTCTATTATTTTCTTATCTAGATATACATACACCAATATCATAAAGCTGAAGAGTTTACTCCAGGAGGAGTTTACTTCAGGAACTACTGATTCTATGTTGGAAAATCCATCTATCAAGGCAGGCTATATATAGGCTATATTAGTATCACTGAAAAATGTTACAAAAACGGATCTTGAAAGGTTTGCAGAGCTTAATGCTCAATTCTTACCTATTTATTTATTTACATTTAAAAACAATTTTTTATTAGAAAAATCAAATTGAAGCCGTCATGGCGCAACGGCAGTGTCTGTATGTAAACGCGATGGTCGTCGGTTCAACATAAATGGGAATGAGTTATATTTGGGAAACGGAGTGTCTTAACACTATGTATCCTTTGCCTACAATTGCTGTGTGCGGAATATCCTTTAAAGACATTTATTTTTTTAGCTATACAAAGAATGAAGGCAGGTGGGGCAAAGCGAAGAAAAAATGAAACAAAAAAGAAATAAATCTATTTAAACTATTTTATAAAACTATACATTATCATAAAATTAAATTTATATTAAATTATAAAATTAATATAATAACAAGAAATAATTAAAAAATACAGATTTTTAGTAAAAAAAAGTGCTTGAACTGCATCTAGCGGACGTGGATTCTTCTATGATCAAGTTTCTTATAGACATACAACATATGAAAAAAAAAATGCTTTACATTCTTTCCCACAAAGGAGAGTAGGCAAAAACATAGAGTCAAGATACTCCGTTCCTCACACACCGCCCAATTATTGCGTAAAGCTAAAACGTAAAAAAAAAAACTAATTCATTTTATTATATTTTAGGGTAGGATTGGCAAATGGGCATTATCTGCATTTTTTTTCTCATTTTTCTTAAGTTTAGTTATGGTAACACCGTCGTAAGTGTGTGGAGTCGACTTAGTATGTTTCTTTCCGAAAGGTCTTATAAATTTATTTATTTTGTTGTTTCTATGTTTTTTGTTGTTCCATACAAATCTAGGGTTGCGTGAGATTTGCCTTTTGTCATAGCTTTTGTATGCCTGAAAAATTGTCTCTTAATAAGATATATTAATTACACATAGTTTTTATTCACAGTTTTTTTTAGCTTCGTACTATGCTCAGAGAGGGGTAGGTAACACTAGGTTCCCTACCTAGTGTTAAAACACTCTGTTCCCCATTTTCCAAAGAATTTTGAAGGCATTTCGTGTTGAGTAACGTAACTCAACTCCTCGCTTTGCATCGTCTCCAAAGCGAAGAAATTAAAATATTAAATATTTCATTACCTTGACTGAGAATCGAACCCATAAACTGGCGCCTCACCAACTTTAAACATAGTGTAAATTTCATACTCACATTATAATCACTGATAATACCAAATTTAGTATTCAAAAATTCCAATTGATTTTCTAAATACTCTCTCACTCCTGTCATTTTGCTCTGTAAAAAGAGTTAAAAAGTTTCTTATTAATTTCGGTTTTTCATAGTCTTCTTTGGTACCTAATTAAGAATCATCGTCTGATGAGAAAGAATACCATGTATCAATTTACTAATTAGTTAATGTTTTTAAGGAAGCGCAGGTTTAAATCCAACTAGTTCAGATTTTTTACATTTTCAAAAAAAGCATTAAACTAAATACTTTGAGGTGTTTTTAAGTCCCAGAAAGATCTACTAAAATTACGTCGTTCATTAAAGTATTAAGATTAACTAGTTTTTTCCCTTTTCAGTTTATGGGCACGACTCATCGACTGTATTATAATTATTATCTTAGACGATAAAGTAAAACTTATAAATAATTTTGTATAAAAATAATAATTAATAATAATAATTTTATATAATTTAAAAAATCTAAAAAAAAAGAAATTATGGATAGCCAGGTTAAGTTTAATATTCCTAATAATTTTCTTAACTAACCTTATCCTCATCAGTCATTTCTTCATAGCGCTGTATCAAGTCTTGCACAGATTTTATAATACCCAAGCACTCAGTCCTGTCTTCTTGGTGCGTGTCTTCGTTGTACGTGGGTAGGTCTAGGGTCGGATCCGTTGATTTTCCTATAGTACAAATTATCATTTAGTTTCGACTATCAATTATCCTACTATACTATTCAAAAAGAGCTTAGGGAGAGTGAAGCTAGTGTTAAGACGCATCGATTCCCACGTACCGCCTTCAACGCTGCACTTCCTCTTATTACCAAAGCAAGAAAATTAAAATAATTAATTCCCCTGAGTGGAAATCGAATCTACAATCGTCGTGTTTACGCCAGCCAGTAAGCCAGCCAAACATAAGTAGTCCCTACTGTAAATAGAATTTCTAGAAAAACATCTATCACCATATCTGCCATTATTGTCTACAGTAGCGTATTCAAAGAGTCCAGGGTTAGTTTCCAGGTTGTCCACTACTACATTGTTATCAGTTGGTACTGTCAACCATTCTAAGAAATCACGTAGATCTGGCGGCAATTCTAAAAATAATGTTAAATTTAGCTGCTAAGTATTTTATGTTTCTAGTATGCTGTATGGGTGCTTAAAAATATGGGGCGCCATCGTGGCGCAGCGGCATAGCGTCGAACAGTAAATATGACGGTTGTGAGTTCGATTCCCACTCGGGGGAATGAAATATTATAATTTTGGTCCTGTTGTACAACATGCATTGTCTCCAAAATTCGGTTAAAACTAGGAACAGGGTGCTTTAATCAGATTCTCTCCACCTACCATGCTATGCGCACTGCTTTTTTTAACTTACTTGCACAGGTCTTTTGTTGTACTTGAATATCCACAAGATCTGCCATGAGACGCACTAAATGCTGCATGAGAGATGTGGCTGTCTTGTCTTCTTTGTTTTCTTCTCGAACTATAGAAAAAAATGATTATTTTATAACCTATATAATATTTTATAGACGGTTCATCAAATAGAAAATCGCTTGGCACTCTGATGTTGAAATAAAATTACAACGAATATTAGGAAGAATTTAAGGGACGGAGTGTCCTAGCACTAAGTTCCCTCTGCCTATTCTGCTATAAAGGTGAAGTTTAAAAAAATTGTTGTTAAGTAGGTATACTATTTTCTTTTCTTAAAATAACTAGTTCTATCGTTTACGTTATGAAAAGAGGAATGTTATTTATTACCACCGACATGCTTCGTGTTCTCAATGTCTCTTGCCGCCTTCTGACAAATTTTCTTCATGTTAGCTGTTAATCTTTCGAATGTTTTCTTAATATCATTGTTTTCACTCTGCAAAATTGCTATTTTATTTATTTAATCTCTAGATTTTAATTCTAGATTAAATATAAAGTAAAGCTTTCTAATTTTAATGTTTTTTTTAATTGCTAAAGTTAACAAAATATACTTACATCATCGGATTGTCTGACAGCTCGTTTCTTTGTAACACAAATCGTCGTAGTCTTATCCAGTTTTGGTTCTTTTTTCTTCTTTCTGAATCTATCTTTTATCTTATGGAACTTCTTCTTGAACCAATCCTTAGATTTTTGTACCACGTTTTTGTTAACACTGTGTTTACTTCTAACACTGTCTAAATAATCCATCTTAACTCCATATTCATCATTATCGTATAAATCATTCCAAAAAACTTTTTCAGGACTTCTTTTTACAATAATTTTATTAGTAACATTTGATTTTTCAGTTGAAAATTCTTTGGAAACATTTTCCATATCTTTTGCTATAATCAACGCAACAGGCACTGTATCGTCTAAGTCTAAAAATTTTATTTATTATTATTTTCGATGCGTTAACAAGACAAAGCGAGACTATGAGTTCCACCGATATTAGGCAGTGCGTAAAGAACGGAGTGTCTTAACACTAGGTTCCCTCTCATATCTCTGTTTTATGCAGAATATAACGTAAAGTTGGCTTTACGTAAAAAGTGAAAAAGCTAAAATTCCAGTTCACACATTACCCGTATTTTTATTTCTTTCTTCAACACTATTATTATTTATTCTATTTAATTTGAAATCTTCCTTCAATTTAGAGTTATCTTCTGTAGACATTAACACTCTTGATTTACGATTATCATTATCAATATTGTATGAAGAATTTGTCATATCTTTTAAGGTGCGGTTGGCATTAACGCCAGTAATGTTTAGTCTGGAAAATAGATAATTATAATTATTTTTACCTAAACACGTTTTCTGGATTTTTTTCAGTTTCAGCGTGATGTCTGGTAAAATGCAACGCTGCCATTTCTTCAAGAGAAAGAGACAAACGCTTGAAATTTGGCAATCAGGTTCCTTGGGGAGTTTCTATGGGATCACTAAGAGAGGATTTCTCAAAATTACTACGAGAATGGGATAAAATGAAATTTTACGTTTAATAGTTGACGTGAACAGAGTTGCAGGCGGCCACAAGTCTGTCTCAGCTTCACGCTGTATCCTACACACAGCAGGGTGGCGCGAAGAAACAAAAATTAAGTTAAAATAAATATTTAATTTTCTCAAGTGGGTATCGAACCCATAACCAGTCGATTTTACAATTATAGTTTGTTTCTGTGCCACGAAAGGCCTCACAAATCTATCTGTATGCGTGTATATAAACTTTCTATATACGTATACATAGTTACTAATGAAGATAGAAAAGAAACACTTACTTTATATGATTTGTACTCATAAAGAGATTTTTGAAATCATCCATTTTCTTTCCAAAATAATAACTCATACTTTTAAACCAATTACATATAATTGACAAAATATGACCTAAAATAGATTTGGAGGTATCCTTAGATTTTTTTATAGATTTGGGCGTATTCTTAGAATCTTTTTTCTCAACTCTATTAAAAGTTCCGTCAAAATCAACAAACATAAGTGATCTTGCGCCAGATTTTACTCTCAGAGGCTGTTCAGAAACAACCCCAACAGTGGAAGTATCAAAATTGATTATAGAAGTAGCTTTTTCATAATCGTCGTTCGATTGAAATGTGTTTGGGTTCTCTAACGGATGATTCAATATTTTTATGTGCTTCTCAATCCCTTTGGCATGTTTGTTGTGTTCCATTGGTGCGTTACCTGGTTTGAATTCGATTTTTATACCGTCGTTCATAAAACCTATAANGAGGCTATGAGTTCCACCGAAATTAGGCAGGTGAAGAACGTAGTGTCTTAACACTAGGTTCCCTCTCATATCCTGGTTTATGCAGAATATAACCTAAAGTTGGCTTTACGTAAAAAGTAATCAAACTAAAATTCAAGTTCACAAAATACCCGTATTTTTATTTCTTTCTTCAACACTATTATTATTTATTCTATTTAATTCGAAATCTTCCTTCAATTTAGAGTTATCTTCTGTGGACATTAACACTCTTGATTTACGATTATCATTATCAATATTGTATGAAGAATTTGTCATATCTTTTAAGGTGCGGTTGTTAATGCCAGTAATGTTTGGTCTAAAAAATAGATAATTATAATTATTTTTACCTAACGTGTTATCTGGTAAAATGCGACGCTACCTTTTCTTAAAAAGAAAGAGACAAACAGTAATCAGGTTCCTTGGGAAGTTCCTATGGGATCACTAAGAAAGGTTTTCTCAAAATTACTACGAGAACGGGGCAGCACGAAATTTTACGTTTAATAGTTGACGTGAACAGAGTTGCAGGCGGTCACAAGTCTATCTCAGCTTCACGCTGTATCCTACACACAGAAGGTAAAGGTAGGAAATAAATATATAAGTTTAAATAAATATTTAATTTTCTCGAGTGGGGATCGAACCCGTAACCAGTCGATTTTCAGTCATACCTTGTGCCCCTGCGCCACGACTGGCCTCACAAATCTATCTGTAACCGAGTATATAAACTTTCTATGTACGTATACATACTTACTAATGAAGATACAAAAGAAAAACTTACTTTATATGATTTTTACTTATAAAGAGATTTTTGAAATCATCCATTTTCTTTCCAAAATAATAACTCATAGTTTTAAACCAATTACATATAATTGACAAAATATGACCTAAAATAGATTTGGAGGTATCCTTAGATTTTTTTATAGATTTGGGCGTATTCTTAGAATCTTTTTTCTCAACTCCATTAAAAGTTCCGTCAAAATCAACAAACATAAGTGATCTTGCGCCAGATTTTACTCTCAGAGGCTGTTCAGAAACAACTCCAACAGTGGAAGTATCAAAATTGATTACAGAAGTAGCTTTTTCATAATCGTCGTTCGATTGAAATGTGTTTGGGTTCTCTAACGGATGATTCAATATTTTTATGTGCTTCTCAATCCCTTTGGCATGTTTGTTGTGTTCCATTGGTGCGTTACCTGGTTTGAATTCGATTTTTATACCGTCGTTCATAAAACCTATAAGTACACATAGAATTGTAAAATCCAACGATGATATGATATTTTTTATTAGCTTTACATTATATGTTGCATATATAGGCAGAGGGAATCTAGTTCGCTCGAAACCAAGACAGCGTTGAGTGACGAAATTCAACGCTGCTCTATGTCTTGCTACTAGAAAGAGAAAATTAAAATATTAATTCTTCTGAGTGATAATCAAACCCACAATAGTTGCGTTTACAATCAAACGCTGGCTTTAAAATTAAAAATAAATCAGCTTCACGCTGTATCCCGCACACAGCAGGATAGGCAGAGGGAATCTAGTGTTAAGATACCCCGTTCTCCACTTTCTGCTCACCAGATTCTGGACATTGCGTGTTGAGTGGCAGAACTCAACACCGCGCTTTGCCTCGACACCAGAGCGAAGACAAGGAAATATAAACGTAAATAAATCATTCACTTCCTCGAGTGGGGATCGAACCCACAACCGTCGCGTTACAGTCACACCCTTGTGCCGCTGCACCACGACGGCCTCTAATGAAATAAAAAAAATATTGTTAAGTTTTATACAAAACCTCTATCAAGTTTCCTAAAGAATCGATTTACAAGATTCTGTTTATCAAAAGGCAGTTTAAATTTAAGATCTTCTTGCTCTTTTGCTTTAAATTTATTATTTACATTATTATCATTGCTATCAATTTTGCCATAAACAACACCATAATCACTGTATGCTTGTGCCATTTTAACCATTTTATTATATTTATTATCTATATAATCTTCTATATACTCTGTATCACTGATAGCTTTTTCTTCGTCTTCTTTTTCTATTTTAATATCTTTTGTGTTTACTGGTAACTGGATGTTTAGATTTTGTATGGCCGCTTGTTTGATCATAGCGTTGAGTTCGTCTAATTTTAAGGACATCGGACTCTTCCAATTAAAGTTTTTTAATTCATTCAATTGTTGTTTCTGAATTGCAAAAAAAATTGTTTTAAGTTCGCTATATTACAATAATAAAAGAAAATCTGCTTCACGCTGTATCCTGCGCTTAGCAGGCTGGGCAGAGGGAACCTAGTGTTAAAACACTTCCTTTCACACTGACCGCCGAATTGTTCGAGGCATTACGTGCTAAGAAGCAGAACTCAACGTCGAGCTTTTAATTCAGTCAGAGATGACATAAAGATATTAATAAATAAGAATTCATTCCCCGAGTGGGGATTGAACCCACAACCGTGGCGTTATAGTCATACCCTTGTGCCCCTGCGCCCCGACGTTAAGAAAAATGTAACCCTGCACAGTTTTAGTGTTAAGACACTCCGTTCCCCATATTCCACAAATTTTTTGAAACATAACTTATTGAGTAGGAGCATCAATGTCGCATCCTGTCTACCATAGCAGAAAAATGAAAATAAATTGCATTTACAATCAAACGATATCCCACTGCGTGACTAAGGCCTATAATAAATATGCTATCAGTTTCAAGCTTTATCCTGAGCGGAATAGCCAGAGACAACGGAGTGCCGAACGCTACGGTCTCTGCATACCTCAATAGCTTCAAATATTTAGTAGATTATGGTAAATATAAAATAATATCTAACCCCATCTCTTTTCATTCTTTCCATTTCTCTATCCATATCATCACGATCCTGATGATCGTCATTAAGAATTTCTTTGAGATCTTCATAATTAAATTCTTCTTTATCTTCCTCTATTTGCATCAGTTTACGTTGCCCAAGTATGAAGTTTCGAACATTAGCTTCTTTATGTTTGGGGGTACTAAGAGTATTAGTTTTTATGTGAGATAAAAAAAAATAACGTAAATGGAAACTGAGAAGGAATTTTATCTTTTCTATCTATTGAATTGCCTTAAGAATACTCGTTATATTTAATAATTTTCGACTAACATGATGCAGCATAAATATAGCTGTCCAAAAACGAGTAAGTAATAGTTATACCTTTAAATATAATTAGAAAAATTGCTTAATATAAAAACATTTTGGCCTTGTTTGCATTTGGGTTTGCTGAGTACCCAAACCCGATCATTGTAATAAATAATTAAAAAGGTTGAAAATTATTAAAAAGTCAAACTATAAAAAACAATGAAGTCGAAGATAAGGCAATTTTTAACGCTATTTTTCGTTATTTACATATTAGCATACTAACAGAAACTCAAGGACTCACGTAAATGATATATTTGAAATTTCATCATAATATGTCGACATCGATAGCAATTTTTTTATATCATCATCTAAAATGCTTATAATATTCGTTACTTTATCTACTGAGGCTTTTTCTTTATTATCTTCATACATTTTATAATCTGTAATAATAAAATCATCTTTTGCTTCTTTTTCGTTTCTTTCACCCTCTCTATTATGTTTGGATGCAAAAAGCGTGTTTTTGTTTGTTGTTACGATATTTTTGATTGTTGTAGCAATGTTTAGTTGTTGATTGTTCATCACATCTAGTATATTTTGTTTCATTTTAAAAAACGATTGTTGTAATTTGTTTTCATAGGCTTTCACCTCATGTGTGTTGAAATTTTTCCAAAACTTCTCTTTATGAGGCTCATATTGTACCATGATTTTTTCATTCTCAACAACAATGCCAGTTACGTTGTTGTTGTTTGGTGATCTTTTACTTTTATTTGTTTTTGTATTATTTTGAGGTTTATTTGTAATATTATTTTTGTTATTGCTATTATTTGTTGCTTTATTAAATTTCAGTTTATTTCTCAAGGATCGTTTAAATCTGTCTGCAAAAGATTTATCGTTTTGATAATAGTTATTATTGATAGCTTCTTTTAGTCTTCTGATCTGAGCGTCGGTCTGAATGAGTTGTTTGTAAAAATCTAAAAAAGCGGCAAAATAATAAAAATACAGTTTTTTCCCGCATAACAGAGAAGTAAAAGAAAGTGATCAAACACTCCATTCCCGATCTTCCAGACGTTACGTGTTGAATAGCAGAACTAGATACAGCGCTTTTTTCATCGGTTTTCGGGCGGGGGAATAACAACAAATGATATTCAACCATTCCTCCTAATTGGAATCGAACACAAATTTACAGTCGCATACTGTCGTGCTACGCCTGACGGCGTCGTATGTATTTCTTTTTATTTTGTATTTGTATTTTTGTAATGCAAATAATAAGATTTGCATAATGATCATAAGATCTTGATAGCTTTGTCTGCAAAAAAACCCCACTAAGGAAACTAAATAAATAAAATTTCAACTAGCACGTGAATAAATGTCAAAATCGTTGCTCTAGTAGATTAGATTGCCATTAATTTCCACCGCTCAACATGTACTTTATTGAATTAGGGAAAGCTGAGAACAGAGTGAGATTAGAGTCCTGACACTAATTTCTATCTGCTTTCTCTGCCAGATGAGGAGTAAAGTATGAAGCTAAACATATTTATGCTTTTATAATGATTAATAATAATAACTCATTTCATCTTTATGGGTTACTAGAGCACCGTAGAGTGCCGCTACTCAATATGCAAACGCTAAGAGGCGGTCGTGTCTAAAGGGCACCAGTGTGAAACGCGACGGTTGTGGATTCGATTCCTAACGGCGAAATTAAATATTTAATAATTTAATTTCTCCGCTGTGATAGCGAAGTAAATAGGTAGTGCGGTAAAAGAGTCTTAATGAGTAATGGAGTGTGTTAATATTAGGTTCTCAGGTTCCCTCTGCCTACCTTGCCATATATGGAATACAAGGTAAAAAAAAATAAAAATAATAATAATATCAATATTTTTCTCACCCCGAAGTCTCTCACTACTATGACCTTCAACAATATTATCACTGTCCAACGCACTGGCCAGGTCTCCGCTTATTCCGCTCTCCATAACTCTCTCTAAAATGTTCTAGAAATAGAAAAGCACAAAATTAACAATCTACAGATACTTTTATATTAATTTAATAAGCAGTTTGTTTGTTTATGGAGGCTATAGGGTGTGTTACCTTGGGCATTGAGAATAGTTATTCCATGTGAGAATGCGAGTTAAACCGCATGTAGAAGTTAGTATTTAATGTCAAAATATTTAAAAAAAAAAATGGAAAATACATTTGTACACATGTGCTAATGTTTATTTTTCTCAGTGTTATAGCTTAATAGAAGCAAAATTAACATTTCTTATTAAAAAAATAAAAACTAATAATAATTGGGGGTGGCCTAGCTAGCAACAAGACCCAAGCCACCGTTCCTCACTCTACACTTATTTTTGGAGGCATTGCGAGCGGAGTTCATAAAGCGGAGAACAGAGTGTCTTAACACTATATCCCCTCTTCCTACCCTAAGCATGTAGCGGGAAACAGCGTGAAGCCATTAAAAAAGGGATAAATAACATAACAAATGAGGCTGTAAAATTAAAACATAATTTAAAACTAAATAGCTGCATAACTCGCGTCTGAACACACCTGGATACTTTTAAATAAACGTCGGACATATTTATTGTGAAGGGTTAATATAGAAAATGCGAGGGTCTTTAAGAGTTTGTGATGGTATATTGTAAAGGCGTTAGCGGGTTTAACAATATATTTTAGCATTGTATATAATTTAAAAAATATTTTTATTTAAAAATTATATTATTTTTATATTTAGGTGAAAAGTAGCACTTAATTCTGTTAACATCGCTCCTATCCTTCTACGACGATTTATCGGATATATTTGTTTATAATTTCTCTTTTCTTTAACCGCTTTAAGTAAAATAATATTTCAATGATGATGCCATATCTGTATTCTACGTATAAAATTGACCTAAAATAAGTCACTAACTATATATAAATATCAAAAGTAACTTATTTATATAATAAAAATACTCTCAAACGCTACCTCCTATGCCCTATAACAATATCCTCATCGCCCTATTAGACTGGGGTATTTATGTAATTTCAACTTTCTCAGTTAAGTCACCTGTTTACCTATCTAGCTAAGTGGTCAGTGAATTACTGGTTGATGGTAGCCAGTTCAATTAAAAGCTCATAAAGTTGTAGTTAATTAGATAACTTTCTTTGTATATTTGATTATTTATGAAAGAAATAAAAATAATAGACGTAGGGGGACGTCTGTTGACCTATGAGAATCAATGATGCTGAAGGAAGATCACGTGAAAAGCATGACCCTGAGAGCATTTGTAAAATGGTTGATGAGAGTGGATGAAAGAGACGAAAATGGAATGTGGAGACTGTAGAATTTGCTCCGTTCTCCCTGGCTACCCGCAATATAGACTATAGCCTTCCCATATAAATGGACTTTCCAATCCAAAAGGAATTATTGAATTCGAACCTATAGCTTCTGAGCTTAGCGTGTTCAACTAAACAAATTCCTTAGCCATATCTAACCAGCTTAAAAGAAAGAGGACTTAAATATAACTATTTACTCAATAATTAATTCATCTCATTCATATATCAAATACAATGTTTAACATTAATATGAAAATTGATATTTAAAAGGCAATGGGTTCAATTCCATAGTAATAAATTAGCTACAACTGTAGTATCGAACTAAATATGTACATTGTTGTATAATGAAGTTAGAGGAGTTTAAGGGGAAGTTGATTTAGTTTGATAATATGTATTTTAGCTTAACGCTACTGCGCTACTACGCTCAGCAGGGTAGGCAGAGAGAATTTAGTGTTAAGACACTCTGTCCCCATTAAGACGCCACATTCCACACTTATACTATTACTAGCGGACGCGCGCAGCTTCGCTTGTGTATTTAAGGGTGAATTCTAATAACCCATGAAACATGTGTTCAATGAAATGTTTTTAAGACTCTAAATTTCAAATTTTATAAAAATCGATGACGATTTAAAGATTTTTATATACAAACTTTCAACCCCTTATTTGCACCCTTAGGGGGTGAATTCTAGAAAACCATGAAACA
>JAKRZM010000587.1:100373-128180 GCA_036379175.1 Heliconius cydno galanthus
AAAAAAAACCATTTATAGTCATTTAAAAATGTATTCAGCTATCTCAAAAGTGCATCACAAGTTAGCGTCTGGTGCAATAATACCAGTACTTTAATGTACCAACGTCTGTGGGAAGGTACATATTTTTGTAGTCTTCATTATGATATAGTCTAGGGGGCTGATTGCTTAATAATTTTTAAAATATTTTTTGATTTCACGCTTTGTATACTCCATTTATTCTCCAGTTTTAGAGATATCGCATCAACTCATTCTTGATAGGGGAGTGACGAAATAAAAATTAGTGTAATAAATTATAGGGTATTAAATCATAAACATAAACATTCACATATTTCAATCATTTAAAAAAATTATTCTTTTTCTGTCGTTACTGCGCTATTGCGAGTAAGATGGTGAAGCCCAAGGCCACCCCTAGAAATTCTTATTATAATGAAAAAATTAAAGTAATTCAAACAAAATGATCACCTTCAGTGAGTATTGAACCTACAAATATCATGTGTACATTATCACTTAGCCACGATGGCGATTCAGCTCCACCATTAATATATCAATTGTTTTAATTCTTAATACGTAACCCCATCATGTTACTTTCAATGTCATATAGCCATCAATGCCTTTTAAGGTTCAATGGATAAGAAAAAATCGTAGTGTGAGAATATTTCATGCTTTACATATTCCGTATAATTATTTTTAAAATGTTTTATATCTAATAGTGAATGTAAAAAACTAATGTAATGGTAGCAAATGTAAATTACGCTTATGAAAAATACTTAGTTTATATGTTTGTTTGTCAGTAGTTTCGCGATTTGATTTAATAAAAGGCAATGCCAAGTTACATCACTTAACAAAAAATATTTTCTTTTTTATTTAAATTCCGCCCATAGCACGGTATTCAGAGAGATTTTCAAGACACTTTTCTCTAAAATAACGTATAAATTTAATTACAAAATCCACTTCTATTTCCTTGACGGTCTCGGGCGTAAAGACGGGAAAATCTCTCGTAGGTGGCTCTCGTAATAGCGGTGTTTGTATGAATGTATAACCATATCGAATTAACAAATGTAAGAAGAATGAGTTTAGAAACGCGTGCACATACTACGGAATACTAAAAATAAACAATAAAACATTATTATCAACCAGCCCCTGTACCACAATAAGAAGGTAGGCAAGTCTGTAAGAGTGAAATGAATAGACTATTTTTTATGGGCCGTCGAATCTTTTGTTGGTGGCAGCAATATTTTTATTTAAAAAAATATTTCAATAGAGATATTTATATTACAAATTGAAGGTTCTGTTCAGAGTTGACCTTTCACTGTACTCTAGACTGTATTGTGGTAGGGAAAGTGAGGGAGAGAACCCTGGCACAGCGGCTGATTGTAAACGCGATTGCTGCGGGTTCAAATCCTATTCGAGGGAAGAGGGAATTAGTTACTATCATTTTCCCGCACTGATGAGCATGACAAAGAGTCAACCACTCAACACGCAGTATCTTGAGAAGGAGAATCTTGACCCTAGACTCCCACTGCAGTGTTCCTAACAGTATATGCGGAATAAAGGGTGAAAATGAAATAAAAAAACTTAAACTAACCATACAAAATTCTTTATCCCGGATAATCAAACGTTTCCCGTAGGACAGTCGTTAAAAGTTAGCACGAAAGTTCTAACAATATTGAATTTAGACTAAAAAAAATGTTAGGATATCTTTTTAATGAAATTAAAATATGATTTTCTATAGGTATATGGCCATTGTGGTACAGTGAGAGAGTGTCTAACTGTAAATGAAGGTTGTGGGTTGGATTCCATTTGAGGGTATGATTATTAACCATATTTCTCTCGGGCCTCTGACCTGCTATGTTATATCTCTTATATAGCAGGGCCTGGGATAGAGGGAGCTCCCAAAGGGAGCCTGGGAACCTAGTGTGAAGACATTAAGACACTTCCGTTCGGCATTATTCACCGAATTCTGAGGCCTGACATGTTGAGAACTACATGTTAGCCAGAACGAGAAAATAAAAAAAATATAAACATTTCATTCCCTCGCCCTCCTTTGAGCCACCATGCCACGACGGATACTATGTACAATTTAATTTACCTATATATTACGTGACAAACAGCTCAAAACGAATTCACAAGCATACATATGCAGTAAGCATATGCAGCTTCAAATCCGTGCATTCCTTCATTTTTTAATAAAAACTTCCACCCTAGCTCTCAGTAAGCAACCCTAGGCAGTATTTTAATCTACACGGCGCCCGCGGCCTGCATTGTCGCGGCCGTGGACGGTGGTCTTTTTGTAGTCTTTGTGTTATTAAAGGCAACGGGACTCTCTCCAATCAAGAGAGTACCTATTAAAACTAATAACTGGATAGTTTTACGAGGATAAGGGATGGAAAGGGCTGGGATAGAGAAATTGATAGTCGTGGATTCAATCCCAGCTTTGTGTATTTTTTTAACTTCACGCTGTATCCTGCACAGCCACTCTATTCCCAATTTTCTTCTTTTGGTCTATGTTTATATTAGCAAACCAAACCCGCTTACACTTGTTGTTATAATATAGCCAAATTACTAAAATCATTACATAATCTACCTAGTATTTTGATGTATAAGCTATATTACTGTAGAGTTTAATCTATATCTATTCAATAGTTCTTGCGTAAAAGTGGAACAAACATCCATCCTCACAAACTTTCACATTTAAAATAATAGTAAGAAGTAGTATAGGATTACCCCAACTGGCAATCAACCCACAACCATCACGTGTACAGTCAACGCTGTTCCACTGCGCCACTATATCATAATTTTCAATACAAATACACAGCGGATTCGCTTTGTAATGGATTTTCTTCTACAATCTGTCACCTTACGCCGCGAGACCTATAAAGTATACGGGGTATAAATCACTTTCATTTCGCAATCCAGTGAGAGGGCGATGCTATAGCTTTACGTAAGCTAGCTAGCAGTTGAAAGTGGCAATGAATTGTGGCTATATTGCTAGCACAGTACTTTCTGCTTGAATTAAATTAAAACATTCACTTATGTACTTAAACAACGACTTGATCCACTGTCATATTCACCCTAATATTGTTAACGTTTATTTAAGCAATTGTAAAAGTAGATAAAATAAAAGATAAGAAGACTTAAAATAATGCTACAGATGTAGATATTTCAATTATACAGTGTTTTTGACATCACCACTTGAAATGAAAGCACACTTTTAAGTACTCTATAAAAGCCTAATACAATTAAAACTAAAGAGATTTTGCCAAAACTTTAAAATTGATTTTTTCAAACAAAATAAATAACAAAATTATCTAATTTATTAAGAATGACGCACACAAATACTATAAAAGCGATAACGCCGCACACGACAATAGGAACACAATCCTAACTCCATCTTATTGAAAAACGTACAGTGGCTAAGTGAGAGTTTAGTGAGACTTGCGGGAGAAAAACCGATATCAATATATGACATTATTATATTATTATACATGTTCCGTGCATAAAAATAAAGAAAAATGATCCTTTATAATTTATATTCTTCGCTCTGGTGTCTCTGCCTCCAGAATTCGGCAGAAAGTGGATAACGGAGTGTCTTTCCACTAGGTTCCCTCTGCCTACCCTGCTGTGTGCGGGATACAGCGTGAAGCTGATTTTGATAATTTATAACAAATTTCATTCGCAACTATGTTGGAAAAATGGAAATACATCCGTTTCTTCCCGTTCTTGTAAGAATTTAGAGTAATCATCTCTTATCTTCCCAACACTTCCTAACCTACTTATATATCAAATTTCTACTTATCAAGTCCAGTAGTTTCGTCTGTCTGTCAATCACTTAATAATTTAAGAGTTCTATATACATAATTATATACACAAGAAAAACCAAATATTCAGTACTAGCGTGGCAGCCAATGTCGTAACACTCAAGGGAACTCTAAAAAAGGAGTTCCTTCATACAACAAATCACGCAAAGTCGGGTGAGTTTACAAGCTAAGACTTAGTATGATTTGTTACTGTTCTATAGGGTATATAGGGTGTTCTAATTTATTATTTGAGAGGGACAGTATCTGACTACACTTGTAATAAAATTTTATTGTGTTATTTCTCTCTCTTTGAATTCTGAATTTTTTTTCATAAGTGAAAATTGAGTGCTTAACACTAGATTTTAGTCTACCTCACTCATTTTATATTAGAAGATGAGAGAAAGAAAATATTTGACTTATATTAAAAATTCTAATTCAAAAGACCGTCGTGATACAATAGATAGCATCTAACTGAATTGCGACGATTGTAAATTCAATCTGCGGGCGCGCGGTTGAAGTCTCGTAAAGGGCAACGGAGTGTTTAAACAGTAGGTTCTCTATCTCTGTTATATGAGTGAAAAAGCTTATAAAATAAAAAATAAAAATTAATAACATATATTCACACATTCTGTATAAAAGCGTATACATTTCAATTGATTCTTGTAACCCCATTGGAACAATATATTAATATTTATAACGCGAAGCTACTCTTAGAACTGTATTTTAAATTTTACCAAATGGTTTATTTGTCTATGACGGTAGTCTAAGGTTCTATTGTCATCTGGGTATGTAATCTTACTGCAATGATCGCGAGTTCAAAATTATTTAAAAAATATTTCAAAAGCTATATTTAAATTATAATTATGATATAGTATCTGACTGCGAACGTGACCTTGCCCCTGTCATATTCATACCCCCGTTGAGGGCTTCATTCAAAACGCATTGTTTGAGAGTTTGGGCGGTT
The DNA here is from genome assembly GCA_036379175.1 of Heliconius cydno galanthus. Classification (NCBI taxonomy): domain Eukaryota; kingdom Metazoa; phylum Arthropoda; class Insecta; order Lepidoptera; family Nymphalidae; genus Heliconius; species Heliconius cydno. Next base: position 105,135 of record JAKRZM010000587.1, read on the forward strand.
CGAGGGGAACGGAGAGTGGAATACTTTGTGAATATAGCATCACGTTGTATCCCACATATAGCAGGTAGGCAGAAAGAAGTAAGGTAGAGAACTTGGGAACCTTGTGTTTTCCATTAGGACACTACCATTCCCCATTTTCCGCCGAATTCCGCGTGGATTGCGTGTTGAGTGATGGAACTTAACGCCGCGTTTCGCCTCGTTACTAGAGCTAGAAAATGAAAATTAAATATTCCATACCCCCGAGTGGGAATCGAATCCACAATGGTCGCGTTTACAGTCACACGCGTGTGCTCTGATCCACGACGGCCTCAGTGTGAAGATAGAAAGCACGTTTTTTCCCCAGTATCTGAATCGAAAGGTAGACAGAGCAGAGGTTGCTTTAAAATCCATTCATTCCCCCAATATGCATATAATTAAGTGGGAATCGAATCCACAACCTTCTCACTTTCTTACTTTGCACATTGGTGTAACCGATTGTTAAATTAAAAACGAAACGCACTTACCTCTACACATCTATATATATATAAATTGATATACTTATGTATGTACGTACATATATAATTACAAAAAAAACCCCACAAACAATAATAACAACAAACAAAAAGCAAAAAAATAAAAAAAAAATTAAAAACTTCAAAATTCTACCCCGACTAATACATCAGTGAACAAAGGCCGCCTGTGATGAGAAAAAAAAGGCAACTAAAATTTATACTCTGTAGCTCGGTCTGTCTGAAAAAAAATATTCATATTGCTGCGTATTAGGGTACCTAGATGTAGGTACTATTATTTAGCCGACTTGCGGGAAAGGGGTAGTGGGTTCTTGGCCTCGTCATGGTTTTCAGTATAAAATAGAATCAATGGAAAAAATATTTTCATTTCCCAGCACTGACTGACATAGCCTCTCCGCCTCTCCGCCTTTCCGCCTATCAGCAACAGTGTCTTGAAAATCGAAAATGGAGTGACTAGACACTCTGCTTTCCCGCTAAATGCGTGATACACCGTGAAAAACAATCTCTACCTATAAACAATAAGTCAAGAGATAAGACAAAGGTATATGGTGACCGACAATAAAGTTATATCCTCTAAATTGAACGTAATGAGAAGTAACAACTTTGTTTGAAAGAAAAATGCCGTCCCAAAAGGGGTTTTAAATTCGAAGATTTATTACCATTTTTTTTTTCCTAAGAGATTTTCTTTTCTTTAACTTAAAAGGGAAGCTAATAATAGACGGTTCCCCAAGCAAAGACAAATTTTCGAGACGTGTTGAGTAGCGGAGTTCAACGCCACGCTTCGTCTTTTCACTAGAGCTAAGAAATGAAAATATTAAATATTTCAGTTCCTCGAGTGAGAATCGAACCGACAACCGTACGGACGCTGTCAGACTGTGTCATGAAGCTCTCAATGCTTAAGTCTCTCTTAAGATTTCTTTATATTTTATCAACTTTTACACGGCTACGACAGTAAATGAAATAAGTAAATAGAATGGCATTGAATTACATTCAATGTCAAAAGCATTATACAGAGTGTCCTACATTCGTACAAAGAATAGACCCGCACCTCTTGGAAATGGTCCAAGAGGCGCAGATTCAAACTCTAGTGCATTCTAATTTTTATAAATATGGTTTATAAAAATGTACTTTTCTTTTCTGGATGTGGAAAGAAAGCTCAGAAAAGGCGTAGGGGCGTGTGACTCTTAACGCGACAGATAGTAGGTTCAATTCTCACTCGAGGAAGTGAAATATTAATTCTGGTAAAGAAGCAAAGGCCGGCGTTCGGTTTCGCCACGTATGTACGTACAGCCTAAATAATTCAGTGGAGAGTGTGGGAAAGAAGTGTCATAATGGAAATAGAGTTTGAACACTAGGTGCCTGCTATATGCGGGCTACAGCGTGCAGTTAAAAATATAGAAGTATACAACTTATCACTTACCGATCTTTTTACAGCATCGCCTACGTATTCTGAAAAGAAAATAATATGTTTCAAGCTTTTATTTAAGTGCTGTTATTGTACTGTATATAGTTTTTAGGGTTCCGTAATACAAAAAAAAGGAACTCGTATAAGATAATTTTGCCGTTGGTGTGTCCGTTTGTCCAGACCTTATTTCTTGATAACACGAAGAGATATTAAGCTGAATTGAATCAGGAAAAATATCTAAAAATTGACATAAATTATAGGTATATTATCACAAAATAACTGGTCTTCAGCCTTCACTCCTGACCCAATTATTATGTCTAATTTAATTACCTGATGGTAAATCCTTGTAATGCATACTTGCTACTCCACTGTCCCATTTATTTCTGCAATAAAAAACAAATATTTTAACCATAAGAAAAGAACAATATTTTAGGAAGAGAAGAAGAGAGAAGAGAACGAGATGAAATACCGTTACGCTAAAATTATTTTAGGTAATATTTTGAAAATTATTACCTTTCAGTATACACTGGATATCCATAGCTGTCGGTGAGCTGTCTCTTCTCCTTTATCTTGACATTCTGTTCATAGCAACTAGTGTCTGGTATCTTGAATACCATAATATATATCACCACAACCGAAATAGAGAATAGAAGGAGAAGACAAATGATGCATGTGTATTCGGACGTTATTATCTTCTTTAACCTGAAACGTATGAAATAAAATAATTATACGANGTACTCCTGACCCAATTATTATGTTTAATTTAATTACCTGATGGTAAATCCTTGTAATGCATACTACTTGCTACTCCACTGTCCCATTTATTTCTGCAATAAAAAACAAATATTTTAACCATAAGAAAAGAATAATATCTTTGGACGAGAAGAAGAAAGAAGATAACGAGATGAAATACCGTTACGCTAAAATTATTTTAGGTAATATTTTGAAAATTATTACCTTTCAGTATACACTGGATATCCATAGCTGTCGGTGAGCTGTCTCTTCTCCTTTATCTTGACATTCTGTTCATAGCAACTAGTGTCTGGTATCTTGAATACCATAATATATATCACCACAACCGAAATAGAGAATAGAAGGAGAAGACAAATGATGCATGTGTATTCGGACGTTATTATCTTCTTTAACCTGAAACGTATGAAATAAAATAATTATACGAGTATATATAATCTATACATATAATAAAATTATAACTAAACTCTGTCTGTATAGGTACGGATGAAGGTATGTATATGAGAAAATATATTATTGGGGGGAAGTATCAATGTAACAGAACCCAAAACAATAATTTTTAAATATTTGTCTGTTTGTTTGTCTAACCGCTTGTGCACGCTAATATCAGAAATAGCTTAATCGATTTTAGTGCTGTTTACACTATTTCTCTCTAACGTTGCATACTTTTTGCGCCTCGACCTTTCACTATCGATAAGAAAATAAAAATATTCGTTATTCAACGAGGCCATTATACGCACATTTAGTGTTCAGTGTAGTGGCGTTTAGTTAGAGATAGCTTCCAAGAGGCGGGTTCGATTCCCGACACGTTCAGATATATATACTCCATATACTAAATCTTTTAATAGAATAACATAAAAAAATATATAATAGAAACAAAACTCACGCGCAAGACACACACGAGCAGGTGTCATCAGCTTTCTTTTTCTTTGGACTCTCTCCCTATAATTTGTATAATTCACAGATTCATGAAAATCTGCTAATGTTCAGTTGAATGGGAGGGGGAATGTAACAAAATGTTCGAGACATGCGTGTTGAACGCCGCGTACTGTCTTGCTATAACAGCGAGGAAATAAAAAAAATATGCCATAGAACCCACAGTTAACTGAAAATAGACAAAGAATAGGTACCTCGTATATACCTCGTGTATATAATACCTATATTTCAATATCTTATTTTTGCTAAAATTTAGACAGTTTCTTTATGAAGTTTGAAGTTTGGGCGGAGAGAAGTGGGGAACAGAATGATTTGACACTAGTTTGCCTCTGCTGCCCTGCTAAGCAATAGAGCGTGAATTTGAAAAAAAAATGATACACACAACATACATACCCAAAGCCACCAGCTTTCCCTCTTCTCATTTTGATAGGGCTGAAAGTGTTAGGATTTTTTTTTAATAATTATAATAAATAAACAAAAACGAATTAAAATAAATAAAATAAGACAAATTGTAAGCATTTTTAATATTATAAATTGCTATTCTACATTATGGTTAACAAAACTATAATTGTTTTTAGCTTCACATTATATCCCGATTAGAGCAGGATAAGTACAGGGAACCTAGTGTTAAGATGCTCCGTTCCCCACTGTTTGCCCAATTTTTAAGACATTACGCGTTGAGAAGCGGAACTTAACGCCCCGTGTTACCAGAGCTAGGAAATGAAAATTATTCATCTATTATCTAAAAAATTGAAACTTCATATAGACCGTAAGGAGCTAATATTAAGACATTCCTTTCTCAATATTCCATCCAAGAGACATTACGTGTTGAATGACGTAACTTAACGCCGAACTTAACTTAATTTACATATATCATACTTTTAATATTTTTAAAACACTAACTTTCCCTATATTTCTATCCAACCCTTCATTTCTGTCCTCCTGTATATCCTGTACAGTAATCTTAGTTGGTCTCGCTCTATATACGTCCGTACTACTCGAATCGTAGGATTTCTAAAAAATAAGTAGGTAATTTGAAAGTCTAAAAGCATATTATTATAATTATGCGGAAAGAGGGCAACGGAGTGACTTTACATTAGGTTCCCTCAGCCAACGTGGTACATTCATGATGCAGAATGAAAGGATAAAAACACTATCTATTCAAGCGAAGTTTCGAATTCTAGGAGAAAAATTCTCTCTGCCTACCCTGCTAAATGAGGAATTAGGATAGTTAAATGCGATTGTAAACGCGACGGTCGTGGATTTGATTATATTCGATAAAATGAAATACTTGATATTTTTGTACTGATAACAAGGCAAAGCGCGGCGTTTAGTTCAGCTTTTCAACACGCTATGCATCCAGAATTCGGCAGAAAGTGGGGGAGCGGAAATATCTTAAAGTGCGGGATATAGCGTGAATCTAAAAATAAAATAGATTCATCCAGACATTCAATATCTTGAAATATAGTAAAACTCGCATATATTATGTACATATTATGCTTAAGCAAAACTTGACAAATCTTTTCTGGAACGCACTCAACTAAGTGCACACAGATAGACTCGAATACAGACAGGATGCGTTTCATCCTCTATGCAGTTACTATGGAATTGATATTTTTAAAATTATATATAAAGATAGCTAAGTAAGGCAAGTGTGTATTTTCTCATGTGGAGTAGATATTTATTCCATGAATGTACTGAAGGATTAAATTATTTTCAATGTCCTGCTTTGGCGAGACGTGCTGCGGCGTTTAATTTCGCCAATTAAAAAGCCATTTAAATCATTTTTATTAGTGTCAAGCTCCCGCACATAGAAGATAAAACCTATTGTTAAGACACTCCGTTACCATATACACTTTTTATCGCATTTTCAAGACATTACATTTTGAGTGGTGGACTCTACACGGGACTCTGCCTCTGTACCAGAGCTAGGAAATGAAAATATTAAATATTTTACTCCCCCGAGTTGGCATCGAACCCATTACTGTCGCTTTTACAGTCGCACTTGCACCATCCGATAATATAGAAACATTTCAAACACTTTACAGTCGTCCATGATCACGGGAAGTCTAACCACGGATTACTGCAAATTGCGAACCGTCGGGTTTCCTAAAATTAATTATAAAAATAATATTTACTTGATCTGATTTTGAACGCGATTCAGAATATGATTTTCTCCGCTTCTCTTTCTTTTTGTCCTTTAATAAAGTCACTTTTTCTGGATCACTGAAATTCATACATTGTAAATTAAAAATATGAATTAAATATTTTCAATCATCAAAAGTGCAAGCGCCCTGAATAAAAATATGAAATAACGAAAATAAAAATCAAATCACATCAGCTTCACGCTGTATCCCGCACACAGCAGGGTAGGCAGAGGAAGCTTAGTGGTATAACGAAAATAGTTTTTTTTTTTTTTTCANATTATGTGATTCCTTAAAAAACTAAAGCTCTTACGTTTTCTCCTTCAACATTATATCTTTAAAAATCTTCAGCACTGGTGATTGAGTCTCTTTGTCTGATTTTTTGTTATGGCTGAAACGGTAAAAAATACTAAATACAATAATATTTATTATTCTTCCTTTTCAAGGTATTGCTCATTAGGAGCGGAGTTAAACGTCGCATTTTATATTACCAACCTAGGAAAATTAAATAAATATTTGATAAAGTCGTCATAGACTCTTTATACCCTTCGCCAAAATGGGTTACTCTTTTTTTGGTCGGTAACTTACAATTGTTAAGGCTTAAATTATTAAGGGCCGTGGTGGTGTAGCTGCACGGTATCTGATTGATTATAAACGCGACGTTTTTGGGTCCCTTATTAGTTTCATGCAGTATGCTACACATAGCAGGGGAACCTGGGAACCTAATGTTAAGACACTTGGTACCCATTAAGGCCCTTCCGTAGAATAGAGACATTTACCTTTTACGCCCTACTCCCATAATAAACAAATATAAAAAAATGTACACATGACAAAAATATTATTTTAACTGACATAGATGACAGACTTCTTAGATGTCAGTGTCAAGAGTCTTCTTTGTAAAAAAAAATATTTGTGTTTACCTTTTTTAATACAAAAATCGTTCAAGGTCAAAATAGGACTCAACAGCCGAGGGTTCCACATCAATTTTATGGTATTAGTCCAACGGGAAGTATAATTTCGTATGAAATCAACTACAAATATATGTTTATATCGGATTTTTATTATCTACCTATAAATTTTCAATTTTCATTTTCTTTTCCTATTTTGTGCTGTATGTTTTGACTTCTAGCTAAAATTGATAGTTGTTCACGAGAATTTCCCATAATTACTAAAAAGTTTTTATTACTCATAAGGGCTCATATCTTTTGATTGCGGTGGCTTAGGAGCCTATTTTTCTTTTTGTGTTCCAAGGTACACCAGAGTTTGCAGGCTATTTTATATTAATTATTACAGTTTGTCCTTGAGGAAAATATCTTAACAGGCAGATGGACAAACAAACAGATGGGCAAAAAATAATTCTATAGGTTCCGTTTTTTGGCACGGAATCCTAAAAAAAGAGAAGATGATAAGGAGAGAGTAAAACGACTGTATTGCGGAACTCAACGGGGCGTTTTGCTTCGTTACCCGAGCGAGAAAAATTAACATATTAAATATTTTACTTCCTCGAGTGGTAATCAAATCCGTAACTTATAGTGATGATAGCTGACACTGTGCTACGACTGGCCTCAAGCGGTGGGATAATATATTTTCATTGCTCCAATTAGAAATCGAACCCACTACCATAACGTCTATACTTGAGGCTCCCACTGCACCACGACAGCACCAAATATTTTATATAGCATGTTTTATATATTATATTGCGATTTTTATTGCGCTGTAATGTTGCTACCTTACTCTCAATTTCCTAGAGTGATGCTCGTTTTGTTTAGAGATCCGTAAAGTGTAGGAATATTTATTTTCAAATTAGTAGCACGCTGAATCCCAGTGGCAGAGGGAACCTAGTAATAGGACTCTCTGTTCTCTACTTAATATCTATTTAAAAGGCGTTGAAAGGCGAAATTATCATCGCGTTTTTTCTATATAATTTTAATATGCATGATTATAACAATATTTTATCGCTCTGGTAACAAGGCAAAGCGCAGCATTGGGTTACGTCATTCAAAATACGACGTCTAAAAAAGTCAACGGAAAGTGAGTGGGGAATGAAGTGTTTTAACACTACCCGGAAAATACGGTAAATGGATTAAGATAACAAATTGATTTTTAGCTTCCCGCCATTGTAGGCTGGGTGGCGGAATTTAACGTCGCGCTTTGCCCTGTGAATATATCATTCACCTCTTCCTTCTGTATGGAAGAGGGCAAAAATATATTATTTTCTTTAGATTCTAGACGGAACACTCGGAGTTATATAAAGTTCCCACATGCCTACTTTTATTGCATTTTATAGTACGTTGTATTTGAAGTACGGCGATACTAAACATATAATAAACTGTTTAACCCAAAACTTACTCTTTTATTCACCCACCGTTACCACTTAAATTTGTTTTATTAGTGTTAGACACGATATGTTAGGGAAGACATTAAACAAATGTACCCTATATAGTCCTGGGTTCGAGTCCCATATGTAAAATTTTCTATAATTAAAAGTTAATTATTTTTGTATTATAATTTATAAAAAATATTTGAAATAATAATTATAAAATAACCTAATAACAAAAAAATCTAATCAAATCAGCTTCATCACTGTATCTCGCACACAGCGTGTTAGACAGAGGGAACCTAGTGTTAAGACACTACGTTCCCAACTTTCCATCAATTCTGTAGGTATTGCGTGTTGAGTGGCACGGAACACAACGGTGCGCTTTTGCCTGATGTTGAGTGATCACTGCCGCCCACGACCCCGTGTGAGACCAGAGGTGCTATAGGTGCGGTGCCGGCCTTTAAGGTGGAGATAGACGCGTTTTTTAAAGGTACCTATGTTCTATTGGCCTGGAAATACTGCCGCAGGAAGTATATCATTCTACAGTTGCGTGGCGCGTGAAAGGAAGTTCCTACTAAACAGCAAAAGATATTTGAGCTTAATTTAGTTAATTTTAAAGAGAAAGTATTTAGAGAAAGTGGGTCGTTTACAAAGTTATACAGAATTAGTTTAGATGGCATCTTGTTACAAAATCTAATATTTACATATTCTTCGTCGTAGATTTGAAGCTGTGATCCACGATATTAGATACCCACTGATTCACATACCACAAACTAAATTCTAGATACTCCTAAAGGGTCTTAGGGGGTCTTTACGGCCCCCACGAGTATTACTCGAGTTACGTACGGGCAGAGTGAAATTGTTAGTTTATTTTATTATATTATAGCATTTATATGGTTTTTCGGTATTTTTCTTGATGCTAAGCTAAGTTTGATTGAATAGAACGTTTCTAGGTTCGAATTTACTATGGGAGATTTTTTTTATTTTTACAATTTTTGATGTTTTTTATATAAGTTATCGTGCAGTTTTATTCGCGTTAGGAAAAAAAATCGAGGCCGATAAATGCGTTAGCATAGCAAGGATAATGTGATGGACATTTGTGGAAAAGCGTGAAAAACTTTGTCTACCGGTAAAATGAAAATAATTTTCCACGAATGGGGAACGAACCACCGACCATCACATTTATAATCGCATAATACACGCTTGTGCCACTATGTCACATATTATAATAGATTTATATTGAATTTGAACTCGCTACCCACCGATAAATTACTTCAATTCAATTGAAATCCATTAATTTTTCCTAAATATTTGACTCGCAATATTTGCGGAGAGAGACGCGGTGTAGTTACGTATTCTGAATGTAGATGCTGAATTCTGATAAATAAAGGAAGAGGTAAGGTGAAACGTAAACATCGGACAGGGTTGTGCGAGGGCATGAAAATAATATTACAATATTATTTTATAGGCGACGGTGGTTATAGGTTCGATCATTTCTCGGTAGAATATTTTTTTTTCATTCCTCACTCTGCTAACAAGATTAATTGTGTTGTTAGATTCCATCTCTTAATAGTTCTCTAAAATTGGGTGATAGTTGAGGATTTTAGGGTTATAACACTATGTTTCCACTGCCTACCCTGCACGTATAAAAATATTTATATTTGCTGGCAAATTGCTGGTTGTTTAAATAATCCACAACCGTCGCGTTTACAGTCAGAAGCTGTTCCAGGGCGCTTTCATCATTACATTTTCTCACAAAACACAAAAAATCATACTCATGTAAAAAAGAAAAAAAAAACAATTTCCCCCAATCGCCACCCCTACCAGCTAATATGTGAGTGACAGACGGACGTAAATTACATACGTCGCATGATGCCCCCGGGTGTGGGTTCGATACCCATTTTATTACCGAAGTCAACTATAACTCCGCCAAATTACAACTCGGGCCATACTTTATATTATAATGTATGAAAATATACAAAAATTACACATAAACAACATCGTGGTACAGTGGAACTGTGTCTCAAGGTAGATGCGACGTCAGTTCGTTTCCCATCGAAAAAAATGGTTTTAAAACCACTCACAGCAGCGTAGGCAGAGGGAACCTAGTGATAAGACACTCCGTTCCCCACTAATATAATATTTATAATGATTATTATAATTTATTTTAGTTTTACGCTTTATCCCTAACGGGGTAGCCAGAGACACACGGAGCCACACGCCAAACGCTACGGTTGAGTATTTATATATTTTTTAACTTCTCTCTGTATTCCGCAAGTAGCAGGGTCAATAGAGGTAACCTGAGAACCTAGTGTTAAGAGATTCCGTCCCTGTTAAGACATTTCCTTCTTCTTCTTCCTGGCATTAATCCTGGCTGTTAAGACATTTCCATTTCCCACTTTCTGCTGAATTCTGAAGACATTGCTTGTTTAGTGGCAGCTTGAAGTTTGTGCAATGCGTGGAGACTTTAGGTTCCCTTGTCTAACCTGCTGAGGGAGAGAGAGAGTAAGAGTGAGAGATACAATGTAAAGCTAATAAATACAGCTTCTAGCGATGTATTGAAAGTAATACGATATTTAAGAAACTTATTATGGTAGTATAAATAATAACTATATCTATTTCATTCTCAATAAGATCACCAGATCAGAAGATCCTAGTAATCCTAGCGGAATGACGAGACCTAGTATTCAATTACAGATTCGAAAAACAACCCAATGTTGTGTCACCTTAATTCTATCGTAAAATGTTAACTTAGAGGGGCCATCTATGTTTGGTCTAAGGCACATGAATAAAATTATTTTTTGTTTATTTTATGATATTTATTTATTAAAATTTGAACTAAAATTGTTTATTGAGTTTATATAAATAATTATTGCGACTGCCTTTTACATCTTCAAATATATATGTTTGCAGATAGATATTTACAAAGATTTTTATAATTTTAGTCTGATAATTCTTTTCAACGATTATATCGAGAGAAAATGTCTTTACAGTGCTGCAAGGTACCCCACTGCTTAGTGATGATTGCGATCACTGTTAGAAATACATATACTTAGAGGCAGCTCGACGTTAAACTCCGCCAACCAAAACTGAATCTGATGTCTCAATACTGCTATATGTGGAAGATATATGAAGTAAAAAAATATATATAAAATAAAATCGCTGTCTCTCATAAATTGCAACAATTTCCAATGTATCGATAGGTGACACAAAGTGAGAGAGCGCTGTTTTTACGATTGTGGTTTTTTATACTGTCGTCTAGTATTGGTGAGGATTGGCCACTAGACATTTTTGTTTTATTTTCTAACAAATATTATATTTATATAAATATGGTTTTAGTTAATAAGAATATGTACCTTTTTTTGTATAAGATAATTTGAAAAGACATTTATTTCTCATAGATTTATAAATCATGGTTGATTGGCTCTATTGGTAATTAAAATCAGCGTTACGATGTACCCCGCATATACATTGCGTATTGAGTGGCGGAACTCAACGCCGCGCTTTGCCTCGATACCAGAGCGAAGAAATTAAAATATAAATTTTAAAAAGTATTCGTTTGTTTTTTCAGTCACACTTTGTGACTCTGTGATACATCTCTGGCCTCTATAGGTAGATTTAGATTTTTAAATGTATTAGAAAATTAAAAACGAGAAAAAAATGGTTTTTGAAGTTACAAGTGCTTATGGGAGGATAAAAGTATTTTTTTGGTAACCGTGACCATCAGGTTTATGTATAATAATTAAGAAGAGGTGAGGTTAAACAGCATTGCTAGATTTTCGGAGTTAAAATCGAACCTATAACCATCGCGTTTACAATCAAACAACTCATTTTCATTTTTAAAGAAAAATACTCACATACCATTCCTTTACAAGTGTATTATACCCAAATCTTCTTATTTGCAGTGTGATCACCCTTTACAGCATCCCACGACGCGAGAGCAACGAGATGTCGACTATAATTTCCATAATTACCTATAAACCTGGCCATACAGAGCTTACTTTACGACTAAATACATACGGGTACGTATATGTTTATTTATTTATTATTTTTAAGGTTCCCCCTGTGTTCTGCATATAGCAGAATGGGTAGAAGGAACCTAGTGTTCAGATACTCCGTTCCCCACGCACCGTTCAATTTATGAGATATTGTATGTTCAGTAACGGGACTTAACGAACGAAACCTCTATATATAACAGAGCGCAGAAATGAAAATATAAATTTAAATAAATATTTAATTTCCTCGAGTGGGTATCGAACCCACAACCAGTCTCTCAACGACTAGCCCCGTTACCAAAGCTAGGAAATGAAAATATTTAATTTTTCAAAATTTATAAACTTTCAACCTATATTTTAATAGGGGTGGGAATTCATTTCTTAGTGCTCCAGGATACCAGTATTTTTTTGTACGTGCTTTAAACTACTATTGACCTGGAATGATCTTCACAGCGTTAGCACTTGTGTAGGAACGAGCTACTCTGTCTGTGCGTTGTCTATCAGTAACGAAAAACTTTTAGATATATACGACCTAATGGACCGCTACTATTTATCGATTTATTGATATTTATCTATTTTTTAATAGATAAAATCATTCCGTCGTAATATTGTCTTGTTCTGTCCGTATAATTTGATTTATCACTACACTTTTAAAGTACTGTAAATTTAAAAAGTTGTTATTCCAAAGCCAATCATTGGCATCTAATCTGATGAAAATAATGAATTTCTAAAAAAAGATCCGACGTCGAGATAGTTTTAATAATTAATATTTGATTATCTTAAAATATAAAGAAATGATAATTTTAGTTTTAATTTTTAATTGAAGATAATTTGGTTTCTCTGATCTTTTTATATAGATATAAAAATTAGTGAACCACTTTTATATATGTATGTACGGTAGGTAAGATATTATACTGATTTCAAATACCTGTCGTTAAGTTGCATAGGTACCCACACCTCAAAAAGTGAAGTTCGTAGTGTCTTGACGCTGGGCTCTCTCCTACTCTACTATATGCGTAAAAAGTATGTTAAAACATACAATAAACCAAAGAATATATATATGTACAAATTTGTATAAATATTTGTTTGAAATATGAATCCTAGATAGATGACTTCGTAATTTTTACATTATCGATCTTTTTTAACAAACAAAATTTCCACAAGTGGAAATCGAACTCACCACGAGTCACAGTTTTCACTTCGTCGTCCTTAAAATCTAACTATATTTTAAACAAAAGTTATATCATAATCGCATTATGACACTAAAAATAAGTTTAAATCTCCTATCGCTGTACGGAACCTATCCCCAAACGCAGTCACGCTCTAATTGCGGAGGGACGTCGGAACACTGGACGGTTTTATTCAATATTATAAGAAAAAGAAGAAAGTTAAAAAACAACGAAGAAATCTTTAATCTATATTATTCTTAAGAATTTGAAAAAATAATTGTTGGCTAAATTCACTATATTTATCACATCACGTTAATGAAACCTTCCTCTATAAATGGACTATTCAACAGAAAAAAGTAACTTCGAAACAATAGTTCCTGAGATAAGCGTTTTCAACTTAACTCCTGACTTTTTGTAGCTAAACAGCTTCTAAACGTATTTTTATATAATTCTGTTTAAAAAAACAGAAAATAGAATTATTTGTTATATTTTCTTAGTTCACAAATTTCAATAGAGAGAGAGAGAGAGAGAGAGAAAGAGACAGAAAGAGAGATACAATATTACAATAGTATATTGTATGCGTTTTTGAGATTAGTATGCACAAGCACACAGACAAACTAGCAAACAGATAGAAAATTAAAAAATATTGTTTTAGGTTGTATTACATTGAAAAATGTACCCAATAATCGATTTTTTTACCTATTTTATATGTAAAAACAAGAATCAGTTACATTTTTATTGTATTTGTAAAAATCACGAAAATTAAAGGTCTTATTGAATAGAATAATTTTGCTGTTTTTTTAATATGTTTTTTTATACTGTCTTATTCCGCATAATGTCGTACAAAAAGCATCGAGAATTGTTAAAGCTTTTAAATTCCATTTAGCGTAAAGAACGATTGTGGAGCGAATATAAATAATGTGTGTTTGTAAATACGGGTACCGATGACGATGCCTTTTTTTTCCCAAAAAAATGCACTTGTTCGTAGAAAAATACATTTTTCAGTACGGAAACATTGGATATGGGCAGGGAAAAAAGTATTTTTCACTCTATTCTTTATTTTTTTAGCATCACGCATATAATAGAAGAGGCAAAGATAACATTCCGTTTCTCCATTACATGTACATTGCATGTACTCAACATGTTAAACTAAGTGGGTTTTTTCCTTGTTGATTCATAAATTATAATGTTTATTTAATTTTTTATATTGATCTAGATAATAGACTGAGATCCCAGGGCGACCAGACCTACGTCGTTTTCGTAAAGCTGAAATTTTGAGGATTATTAGTATAATATGTAGTTAAGACAGTATGCGTACTTACTAACTTGAAAATGTGGCCTTTTCAGAGGTAGCGACACCTAAAAGTGCAGCTTACCTACGTTGAAGTAGAAACGCTCGTATTTATATATGTTTTATCTCGTATATGAATGTGTTATACTAAAATGACGTGGGTCTCTGTGCCCTGGTATCTCGGACCATAAATATAATATGGATAATATTTTCATACATTTTTTAAAATTCTATTACGTTCTCTTGGTGTATAGCAAATAAAATATAGAAACCTATATTATGTAAATCAGAAAACAAATTGTTGTCTTATTTATATTTTCTTATAGATTCATTCATAGAATTAAAATGATTATAATCCACTCCCTTTCAAAACAGAAGTAGATCTTAGAGTAGGGTAAACGGGACTATGAATTATATTTTAGTATAATTTTAAGTGCATTAATAGTACTTTAAAATATTTTATACTTGAGGCCAGTCATGGCGCAAGAACAAGCAAAGCGCGTGACTAGTGTAGTGACGGTTTGTGGGTTCGATCCCCACTCTTTTTGTTTATTCTGGTGAATACAGAAAGAACCCATTTATACATTTATCACTATGTTCTAATAGTCTAATCTGAAAAATAGTACTGGTTGGTTCAACTCTTTACTTTATCCACATTACTATTTATTTCATACCTCATATATATTTATTTATTTTCTAAATTAAGGCCGCCATTCGTACATATATGTTTTTATTATTGAATTTCTATATCTTACATACTGTATATGCTATCGTGTATCATTCGTTTATCTTGTAGGCGCATTTAAATTTTTCCTACGATAACCTCCATTAATATTCATGTATTCAATGCAAATATTTACCAAAACATAAAAGATATTATCAACGGCTAAATTATTTGATCTTGATCCGATAAAATTTAAGACATATTTTTTAAAATATTAATATTTTAATCTTTACATTATAATTTACATATGTAATATGTTACTCAATATGCATTTTTGTAGTGAATCATTGTTTTTATCGTCGGCTATTAATAAAAACGTATTTCTTATATTATTTGATAAAAATATAAACATTCAGTGATCATTTTTAATTATTTTAATATTAGTCTACTTTATTTTTATTTAACTTTGTTAGTGTTAATAATTTAGTATAACAATTAAGTCAGAAGCTGCAGATAATTCCATCTCAAATATTTTTAAGGTAACTATACAAGAATTTAACTAAACTAGAACCGTTTCACGTGTATAATACAATGCGCTACGTAGTACTATACAAAGTTTATATCGTCAATAATGTAATAGATTATGGAATGTTTTTTTAATCAATTGAACATATTTTTAGCTTTCTGCACGCAAATTTCATATCTCTCCATGTGCATAATTTTTCTAAAAAGTGGTACAAAGTTTTTGCTCTATTTTTGTATTTGATGAAATAATAAATAATATGAAGAAGTGAAACGAACTCTATTTCTAAAACCAGAAACGCAATACATAAAAAAAATAAAAAAAATATGACAGGAATATCCATATCAAATACAAATATAAATATAAATTTAATAATAATAATAAAGGGGTTAAATATTCGTCAAATATAAAAGCAAATTATAATTTGTACTTAATGATTTTATAAATAGTCTCTCCTACCCTACTATTTGTACTATAATGAAATTCCCGTAAACATCTGTCTCGGATTGGATTAAAATATTATTCCACTCGGTGACACAGCGCCGTCTTGAATCGCAATCGTTTCTTTGTTTACGTTTAAAGCTTCATTTTTTTATAAATATTCATAAGTTGGGTTGGTAGGTTCATATTATAATTTGGGAGTGAATTCTTTTATCCAGCAGCATAAGCCGGTACGCAAAAGGAAACTAGTGTCAAGACACTCATTTCTCTACTTTCCGGTCCCGAGACCATTTAATCTTTATTTATCTTTTATTAATTACATATAGAATACTTTCAGACAATATATAGACGAAACCTCCCAGCGTTGAACACTAAAATTTAACGCTAAACCTCTAAGAGAAAATTTTCCGAAATACCTACAAGAAGTCTGCGCAAAAGAATTTGCGAGCTACAATTGGTTTGTAAAAGTCGTATTTTAGTTTATTTAAAAGTGCTTGTAGCCTTATTCAATAAAGAATATTTAGTGTTTAAAGTGCGGCGTTAAATTCCGCCATTCAATTGATAAAACTATGAAATGAAGATAGGAGAACAAAATATTTAACAATGGGTTTTCTTTGCTTTATCTAGAAAAAAAAAATGATAATTCGACCAAAACATCGATTATAATCGTTTCATTGAAGGTGAATATTCACGCATTTCCTGATGTTTCGCAACTTAGTGTGATTAAGATATTAAAAGTATATACTTTTAATATCTTAATCACACTTCTTTGTAATACTAATGTATTATATTCCATTATTTATTTTCTAATATTACGTTGTAATTCTCCACTCGGGGAAGTGAAATATTTATTTACGTTTATATTTCCATTTCTTCGCTCTGGTGTCGAGGCAAAGCGCGGCATTAAGTTCTGCCATTCAACCTGCAATGCGTCCAGAATTCGGCAGAAAGTGGAAAACGGAGAGTTTTACTACTAGGTTCCGTCTAGGTAAAGAACGTAGCGTTTGGCTCCCCGATAGGGATACAGCGTGAAGCCAAGTTAAATTATTAAGTTTCATCGACGACATGAGATTTCTTTAAGAAAGTCCATAAATATTAGTTTAAATCCAATTAAAATTGTATTGAAGAATTTTAAATAATCTGAATGAAAGTACTGCACTACAAAAATATGATATGCTGCTGCTGGAAAGCTGATCTGATGGAGCCAAGACCCGAGTGATGGAACTCTTCAAAGGTTACTAGTGAACCACTCTAATATAGGTTTATGTAATTTATACCTCTGAGCATGCTCTGTAGCAATTGTAGCAGTAGGTGTAGCGTTTTTTTTAATATGCCTGCACATGTTATTATAGTCTAAAATATATAATAAATACCCTAATAAGGTATAAAAAATATATTATTGTCTTTATTATATAAAAAATATTATTCTTTTTACCATTATAAAATACGTGAAATGGTTAAGCTGGCGTCATCTAGCGGTGAGTAGATTTTATTTTGTTCAAATTCTTTTTATTCTCATATATTGTTAAAATAAATAAGAGGTCGTGGTGATGCAGCAGCATGACGTCTTACTGTAAGCATGATGATTGTGGATTCGATTCCCACTCGAGGAAATCACATATTTTCATATCCCTATAAAATGGTGTCATAACACTGGGTCCCCTTTACTATGTATATTATGAATGTATAGAATACAATTGTGAAATTAAAGAAAAGGGTCCCTCTGCCTACCCTGCTACAGAACATAAGAATGTTCTGTGGGATACAGGATAAAGCTAAAAAATAAAAAAATATATTATGAAAAAGACAATTTAACGTGAACGTCATTTCTAATTCCCTTTTAACTTCACACTGGTTTCTGCGAATAGCAGGAAGCAGCAGCAAGCGGCAGAGGGAACCTAGTGTAAAGATACTTCGTTTCAGGTTCCCAGAGCGAGGAAATGAACATGCTCCACTCCTTGATCGAAGTACGCGTATCGAGAATCAATAATCGAAATATGCATTTTTTAAATTAAATAATTTAATAAAAAAATATGTTTTCAATTCAAACTAGCAGTTCCTGAGATTAGCGCATTCAATCAAACATTTCAGCTTTATAATATTAGTATACATAGACATAGTTGTCTATTTAATAAATCTAATAATAGGAGTTAGTCAGTATTTATTCTTTATCTACATATATTATATTTTCTTTTCGAAGACTGACGTCAAAGATACCTGTTATCTATACAAAATCATGATATTGTATTATTTGACAGGTAACAAGCTGGCCTGATAGAAAATTGTGCCCAGAAACTGCGTTCTCTACTCATTTATACTCTATTTCTTATTTTTTAAGTCTAATTAAACTTTAAATGGTGTCCATGTTGCCATCTCTAATATTAATGCAGAAAGGCGGAAAGGCGTAGTGCTGCCGGTACCACGGTTAATGGAGCCTTGGCTGTATTGATGAGACGGCGAAACGTCAGCACAGCTGCACGCCTGGCCGCCCCTGGCGTTTGGTGCTCCGTTCTCACTGACTATCCTGCTAGGGATCCAGCGTGAAGCTAGATTAAATAGCAACAAATCATCTTCACAGACAGACAACAAAGTGTTCCTATAAGGGTTCCATTATTTCATTTGTGATACAGAACCCTAAATAAGAAAAGCTCTATAATTATTTCTCTTAAATGTATAAGTAGTGTTTTAGGTTACGCGGAAGCGTTAGCAATACAAAATACCGCGCGGCTACTTGAAGGTTTAGATATTTGTTTATCTGCACTTAAGTCCTATTTCTACGTATCTCCAAAACATTAAGATTTTATCAAAAATATCATAAAATCTTTAGTTATTGCAAAAAAACATGAATTGTATTATTTTTATGAAATTATTTATTTGTATAATATATATTTATTTTACTTAGAACAGCTACCAAATAAGAAGCTTAATAATTTTATTATATTTTATTTATTTTATAAACAAAAAAATATATATCATTAATGTTTGTAGGATGCTTATAGGTCAAAAATATGTGTTTAGCTTCACATTGTATCCTCTTCATTGCATATAGCAGGGTAGGCAGAGGTAACCTGGGAACCTAATGTTAAAACGCGTTTAAAATCGCACGCATTTGCCCATGCTCTGGCATCAAAAACATATTTAGTAATTATAAGATAAACAGTTTCAATATATGCTCTCTCAATTAATTACTTTAAAAGAAATAATATAAGATTTCAATTAAGATTAATTATTAGTGTGGTGCTATCAATTATTAGCAATTTAATTTATTTAGATAAACATCTTTCTGAGAACACGCATAAAGAAGCTTATATTAAAGTGCTGACTGCGATTTTCAAAAGATATGTATGTGATAAAAAAAATCTATTTTATATTATAAGAGTTACTTTTCAGCAACACCATATCACGCTACAGCATGGTATACAGCATTAAGGTGAAGAATGACGAAGAGATTCATCTACTACTATTTTACTAGAACTAACGGCTTTAACACCGAGTAACATAATTTCGAGTAACATAAATATGATGATTTAAGAGATATGGGTAAGCTCTGCTTAGTTTTGTAAAATTATGTTAATAAATGGATATTTGAAAATATGAGAAGTGCCTATAAAATGTTGACATGCTTATGCAAGATTATTTTGTAGGGTTCCGTCCTTTAAAGGAAAAAAAGTACTCTTATAAGATCACTCTGTTCTCCTTCCGTCTAACTGTCTGTCTGTCTCTCAGGAACGTTTCGAGATATCAAGTTGAAATTTAAACCATATACTCAGATCTATGGCCCCATGATTTCCTGAAAAAAAAAATATTTATATTTACTTAGAAAAAAGATATGGCCCTTTATATCGAAAAAAAAACACGTATTTCGACACTATAAAGTGAGTCAAAATTAATAGGGTACTTCCGAATAATCTAGAATTATGAAATTTGGCAGCTAGCTTCTACAGGTAATACTAGTTCAGGAAAAAATCTGAAACGGGGTGCAAAATTTGTTATTAAAACCGATTGGTATTCATTCAAGTGAGTTATCAGATGAAAGGGCTCTCTGACTAGGCTGAGCCTAAAATTTCAGAGAAAAGCTCGAGACCTCCACTTTTTGTACGGAACCCTCGATGGACGAGCCCGACTTGAGGTTGTTCGGTTTTTTTTTCTTTTTTTAATCCTTTTCTTCATCCTTTATTCCAATCACATCTAGTGTGCCCAAGCCAGACGTGACACAGGCGCGGCACAAACATGTGGCTGTAAGCAATAAAATAAAGTATTTAATAGTTTTTTTTATTTTAATAATTGTCAAAATAAAAAAATACATCCAACTGTACCAAATGGGATATCGTTGAAGGAAAAAAATAATTGAAAATGATTTTAAGGCTCATTTTAAGTCGCCAGGACTGGCCCCTACTATATATTTCAATTTATTATTAGATATTTTTCATAAACACGTCCTTTTAATTCATTATGAATAATGACAGTCATAAATATTCGTAATACAGAAGTCATAAATTTATTTATCGATAAGCATATGCACGGAAACGATATCATAAAGACTAGTGCATCGATAGCTTAAAGATAACGGGTTGTAAAGATATTTAAAAAAAAAAACTTTAGTCTCTATCCCCCAATTAGCAAAGTAGGCAGAAAAGAACCTGGTAATCTAGTGTTAAGGCACTCCGCTTCCATTAATTTCCACAGATTCCGAGACATTTCCATCTCAATTTTTTTTTTTATGGTAAAAGGACAAGGCAAACGAGCGTTAGGGTCACCTGATGGTGATCACTGCCGCCCACGACCCCGTGCAGCACCAGAGGAGCTACAGGTGCGTCGCCGGCCTTTGAGGTGGAAATAGACGCGCTTTTTAAAGGTACCCATATCGTACCAACCTGGAAACACTGTTACAATAGACTACTTACTGTGGAAGATTAAAAACTATATTGTAAGGAAATCTTATGTCAATACAAAAACTACAAAAAATATTACCTTAATTTAACTTAGCTTCGCGCGGTATCCCTAGCAGGGTAGTCGAAGAGGATCCTCAAGAATTAAGGAAGTGAAATTAAAAAATCAGCTTCAAGCTGAATCCTGCACACAGCAGTGTAGGCAGAGGGAACCTAGTGACAAGACACTCTGCCATGCAACGCAAAATTTAATTCAATTACTTTTATTATTTAAGAAACACAAATCGACGTTGCTAAGCATTTTAAAAGGGGAATTTTCAGTTAACGCTTATCTAAAGAGATTATTTTACCACTCAGCTCCAAGTTCTGTGAACTGAACCGACTACTTCATACCTATTAATTGACAAGTATTATTGTAAATGATAACGATATTTGATAACAACGGGTGACAAAAACAAACTGAAATTTCAAACGGTTATCTATATTTACAGATATACTAGCGGTCCGCCCACGGCTTTGCCTGCGTGAACTACATTATATTTCTGCCTCCATGAGTACCTACGTCCTATAAGTGACGTCCATGCAAAACTTGAGCATCCTCCTAGTACAACACTCCTAGCATTTGTAGTAACGAAGTTTCATACAAACATTCAATCCCAAAAACAACCCCTTAGAAGTCGAATATTGTAAATTCCCGAGCACCTACGTCCTATAAGTAACTTCTATGCAAAATTTCAGATTCCTAGCAGATGTAGTTTCTCAGATTTCGTGATGAGTGAGTGAGTGACCTTTCGATTTTATATATATAGATAATAGATAACGCAATTCTAGTAAATAACAATTTAACTTCCTTCCTGTGGGTTGGTTCCTATGACTGTTTCTTCCCGACTGTGCAATAGAAATGAGGTTAATATATTTATCAGTCCATGTGTGAAAAAATGTTTGTTTGTGCCGATGTCGCCTTGTAGAATTCTAAGTTTTTTTTTTAAATTTTTCCGTTCTAATTTGTCTTGCAAAATGTCTTGATTCTACTTTCTCGCTGTTTACTCTAGTGCGTAGTATTTAATATTTGTCCGGAAGCAGCATATATCGTAGTTCATTGTTAGAAAAAAATAGATAACACTAAAATCAACGCCTTTATGTGTTTTTATATCTTTAAGCCGATTAAATAATGATTAAAATAACACTTTATCACAAATACGAACTTGGCTGAGTTCATTTGGTTTGACAATGAAATAATTTCGTTAGACAAAGAGAAATGTTATGTTAAAAAAAACGATTAGAATATCAACAACTAATATTGAGAAAGATTAATTAGTGTTATACTTTTTAAAAAACGTATTAAAATTTGAACGTAGCGGGATTTGAATCGCCGCCTATTTGGAAGCCGTCCAACCGCTCTGACCGCTAAGCCATAAGTTCTCATCAAGCTACGTGGAAATTCTTATACTCTTGTTTACAACTTATTTATATCTGTAGGGAGATGTTTAAAATTTCACACTATAAGATGTCTGTCCGTCTGTATATTTTTCTGTCAAGACCATTTATCTCAGGAACCTTTATCCCAGTCCCAGGCTTAGTTGATTAGAGCGCTTGGACGGACAAAGAGGTGCGGGTTCAAATCTCACTACGTTCAAACTTTTATATGTTTTCTAAAAAAGTATGAAAGCGTAGTGTCATCAGTGACAGGGATAAGTTTGAAATAGAAAATTTATGAAAAAAATAATTATGACAATGGCGGTACTGTGTCGATATGATAGATAAAAATGGCATCCGGTGTTAGTAAAGCTTCTCTAAAGTGATCAAAATACTACATATATTTTATTATTTATATATATATATATATATATATATATACTCGATAGAAACCTTACTTAAATAATAAAACATTATAAAATAAATATATGTTAACCCAGCTTTGAATGTATCGGATATGTTATATGTTATATATATATATATATATTTTGTGCAATAAAGAATATTATATATATATATATATATATATATATA